>JAHWXV010473710.1:0-14246 GCA_024586415.1 Phrixothrix hirtus | reverse complement strand
TCCAAAATTTTCGATGTGTGTGTGTGTGTTTGTATGTGTGTGTGTGTGTGTGTTTGTGTGTGTGTTTGTGTGTGTGTGTGTGTGTGTTTGTGTATGTGTTTGTGTGTGTGTGTGTGCGTGTTTGTGTGTGTGTGTATCTGTGTGTGTGTGTGTGTGTGTGTGTGTATCTGTGTGTGTGTGAACAAAATATCACGAAAACAAGAAGTCGTGGATAAACGAAACTCTATATTTGAGTTTGCCTCCATCCTCGTACGCGATTGCAGTGATTTCACTAAAGTCTAATAACCGGAAGTGCCACTTTACTCTTACATGAGCACTTAACAAGTCTACCAACGACATCTCGAAGTTAAATTCTATTACTAGGTTGCCATAAAACGGCACAATTTATATAAATTAACCCGAGAGCTGCATACTGCAGCTAACCGACAACAATATTTAAACTCACTGGTTTAAATAGCAAACGCAAATGACCGTATTGGATAAAAAAAACAGTGAAACAGGTTATATAAACTCCCGGAAACCAAAATATTTGTCTTTCCGGATTAGCCATAATCGATGAAGCATCGCAAAGTTATAGCGTCATTATTCAGTAATAAAGTAAATTCAGTCAAAAGAACCGATCACCAGATCATCGTCAAATGAATTTAGAGAAGGAACAAGTTATAACTAATTTGTTACACCTACGAACGTAGGGGGAATTTGTGCCATTTTCTATAATGCTGTACTTGTACAAGTTAAAATTGTGATTTCGTGTTATATACTTATTTATTTCATTAATTTATTTTACAACTTTACATTTTGACAAATTTTAATCCATAACTAATTAAGCTTAAATTAAAGTCCTGAAGGTGTCCAGTAAATAGGTCGAAAACGTTCGACCAATTTAATAAATAATAACGAAATGTGAACATCTAGAATTACAATTACTTTCTTCTTGGGGTTGACTAGTTCGTTAAATAATTAGTAGGGGGAAAGAGTTAGCTCCAGGTTCAGGAAATTAATTTTCATAGGAATCAGCTGGTAAAATAAACTCAGCGTGGGAATTGAATATCAGAAATCTGCTACTATAATAAAAAGGTTAGCGTGCAAATAAATAAATTAACTCAAATTTGTGAGTGACGAGAACCGCCAAATTTCAAAAGAAATCAATTACTTATTTAAGAAATCTGATTTATTCAAATCTAAATAAAGACGTAAATCTCGAGTATTAATTCAGAAATTATTTTATTAAAACTCAGATATACTGCAGCTTAGCACCTTTAGTTAGTATTGGAATAACCCTTTAGCAATAAATACGTTATTTTCGGTAAACATAAAATTTCATTCTGGCAAGCTGATAAGAACTCAGCCGTACTTAAATACCTTCAATATCATCTATTTTAATTGTTATGTAGTACATACAAATGACAATTTTTAACTCGTATTTAATAAAACCATTGTAAACCTACATTTTGTATTTGCTCGAAGAAAATAGCTAAGCTTGATTTTACTAATAGACTCACCCAGTAAAAGGTAGATAACCGTACTCGTTGCACGTACCATTTAAGCTACATGCTCATGCTACTCCAAATCAAGTTAGTTGACTGTTCACCTTAAATAAATAAATAATTAGATAGGCGCTCGATTACCTGAACGGTTGTAATAGCTTAATCATGGAGTTGCGACTAACAAACAAAGTACCTGGAAAATTTATTCGAAAAATTTAGTAAATAATATTGGGAATTTAGGTTTTAACTTAATAAAAGTGACATTAGCGTGTATATAACTTTTGATCAGTTTTATTTAATTTTTCAAAGATAATTGAAACCATTCAAAAAATTTAGTCGTAGCTAGGGAATATAATGTGTACCTTCGTATCAGACATACTGAAATTATAAATGGGCAGTTGTGTACGGATCAACTACATTTTTACTTTCTCTTACCCTATATGAAATATAGCCAAAAAAGAAAGTATTATTTTCGACTAAAATTTTCGATGTCGAAATTTTAGTGGAAATACACGTTTTCGGGACCCCTGAGAACAAAAATCATGTTTTTGAAAATTGGTCTGTGTGTGTACCTGTGATTAAGATAACTCTAAAACCATAAGCCCTAAAATAACAAAATTTTATATTTAAGTTTCTATCCATTGTCGAACTCGACCTCAACAAATTTACTAAAATCTGAAAACTGGAAGTACCACTTTACTCTTGTCATTTTTTGGATTTTTGCGATTTTTTTCGAAGTCGGCTGTACCAATTTTTTTTAAAAATTACTGTATTTCTTAGAAATGTAATGCCCTTTCATATAATCTAAGCGGTTTTTCACAATATTTTCCATAAGTCGAGTAAGCGGAAGTAGTTTCGCCGTTAAGGCTGAATAAAATAACTATGAAACTAACAAGCCCATCTAAATGAAAATTTATATTTAAGGTCACAATCACTTCAGTGTGCCAAATCAAAAATTTGGCTAAAATTGAATAACTGGAAGCACCTCCTTATTTCTGTCGTGTTTAGATATTTGCCGAATTTTTCGTTTTTCGAGATTTTCTCGAAATCGGCTATAACGATTTTTTTTAAAATCTATTGTGTTTCTTAAGCCTTAACCCTTTCATATAATCTAGGCGGTTCCTCAGAAAATTTTCTGTAAATCGAGTAACCGGAAGTACTTTCACTGTTAACTCTGAATGCTATAACTATGAAACTAATAGTCCTAACTAAATGAAAATTTATATTTGGTGTCATAACCGCCTTTTTCTGCAATATAAAAAGTTTCATTAACATTGAATAACAGGGACTACTACTGTATTTCTGTCATTTTTAGATATTTTCTAAATTCTTCATTTTCACGGCTTTCTTGAAATCGTCTGTAACGATTTTTTTTTAAACTTAGTATATTTCTTAGCTACTTAATTCAGTTTTATATTAACCAAGGAGTTTCTCTAATAAATTTTTGAAAATCGACTAACCGGAAGTACTTGGAGTATTAGTTGTGAACAACGTATCTCAAAAAGCAATCATTATATGAAAATCAAAAACTAGATTTATGTTTTATATCTTCTGTACGTGAAACAGCAAAACTTTAGTTACAATCGAATGACCGGAAGTGTTACTTTATTCTTGCGATTTTTAAGTTTTTTGCGATTTTCTGGAAAACATTTTCAACAATCTTTTTGAAACCTGCTACGGTTCTTATGTCCTTGACACCCTTTTACGTAAACTTAGAGATTTCCTGAAAAATGCGTTGAAGTGAGTTATGAGAGAAAATCTCTGGAGTTAAGCAGGGTTTTATGTGTCTTGGATGGGTGGCCGTTACAATTTTCCCAAAATAAGCGTAAATAATATTTCAATTATTCGTGAACATTTGCATATTTCTGTATGCAAGAGAAAGTCGTGCGCTGTCTCACACAAGATTTTTGAGTTATAGACATTGCGGATTGGATAAAGCGATTAAAATATAAAACACGATTCTACTACTTTTTTAAATAATTATCAAATTTTCTTTGGCAAGTTTATTACATATGTATTAGTTGTTACGATTTCACTATAAATATCTATCCAACAGATGAAACCTTCAAATGATTCCATGCGGATTACCAGTCAATGGTTTAAGTAGTACTGAACTTTCAAGCGTTTATTATAAGTTTACTTTAACATTTCTTATAGTATTAGATAAATCATTAAAATTTATGTTAATAATGTTTCTTTCAATATAAATTACCGATTCATAGAAGTTGCACTAATATATGAAATTGTCGAATTAATTATAGTGGAATATGAGAAGTTATGAGGAAACATCAAATTAATTTAAACAAACAATTATGTTTCTCACCAATCACTTATCCCATGAATATACACAGTAATAGTTGATCGTTTAAGGATTTCCAAATATTAACTTCTCCTTGTCTAATGATCAAAAAGCATAGTGTATGGTGATTACTGATAGAGTATGTTATTATTATTATTTAAATTTGAAAAATAAATTTTAATAGGCCAAATACTTTTAGTAATATGTTTGTTGATGCAAGAAATGGAATAATTATTATTTGTCTTTAATTTTATATAAATTACCGTTATGGAACTTGAAATGGAAAAAGTTATAAACCCTATCAACGAGCTAATGTTTTTATATATTTTAAGTGTATACAGGGTTTCCTAATAAAAAAATGTTTGTAAATTTTCTCGTAAAAATTTATCATGTATAGTGGCTTGTATATTTTTTACAATCAAGCGTAATTACAAACATAAATACAATTTTGTTTTCGTTGACAAGATATTATATTGCCTTCGCCATTAAAGTACTATTTCGAGTGAAGGTTGCCAGCTGTTTTAACAAAAAGTAGTCAAATATATTTCTTTAAATCATCTAAGTTTGCATGTATGTAGTAAAACTCAATTGCTTGTTAATTATAATTATTTACGCATCAATTATTCTAAATCTATTTGATAAAAATCTTAAGTCCATATAAATTTTATTTACATTAATTTGTATGACCATACACTAAATTTTATGAAACTTGTTAACAACCATTTAGATGTTTAATTATTTTCACAAATTTTCTATTATACACAACACAAATAAGTGCAGATAATAATATGAATACATTTATCAAAATTTTAACGTCGTACTAAAGCGTCTTTGTAAAAGTGAAATTTATTTAAAAATTGTGTCCGCATTCAATAATACAATTGCATACATATTAAAAATGGTTTCTATTAAGTAAAAACCTTGTTTTTATTTTAAAGATTTTATAAATTTGCACAATTAGCACACAACTAAAAATTTTAAGGAAGACAATAGAACTTTTTATTTTAAGCATAATTAGCATATACATTTTCGGGCTTCTAAATAAGATCAAAGACGTTCGTCCGGCTTCGGTCACTGGATAAAGATGTATAGTTGACCAGGCATTTCTTTCTGAATACAGTAGACGAAATTAGAAAGCAGAGGTGGGCTGAAAACTTTAATTGCAAATATTTCGAAAGCTGTGCAATTTAGACACATAGTTTATACGCGTTTTTTGTGGTGCATATTAAAATGTGCCTGCTGTTAAAGTAATGTGCCTTATATCGGGAACACCCTGTATAATTGAACATTCTAAATATAACTTGCAAACCACGTTTATTATTATTCTTAAATTAGACAAACAACTTTTATGGCGAATTACATCTAAATGTCTAAACACATTGCGCTGTAAAAGATCTACTTGTAATGTTACATAATAATAAACTAACCATAATTATATCAAAATAGAAGAATAAAATCAATGTAATGATTTGATTGTGCGTAGCCAAAAATCTGTTTCATGACCTACTTCTGGAATGGTACAATTTCCCGCCCATTTTTATATATTACCAATCAAACTTTTAAGAAACACTTCGCTTTTTCGATGTTTAGGTCAAAAGATTTGACGTATACTTTATAATGTAAAAACTGTACCAAATTGGATAGAAACCTTAAACTATTTAAAGGTAATAAATGATTAAAGTTCGAAAGACTGGCAATCAATAGTTTATAACTTTTCGTTAATAATGTGTTATCACCTTGGTTGTTTACACATTCATTAACATGTCGCAGCATAAATTGGAAAATATTACTTCTGGCAGGCTAGGGTGTTGTTTACCAAGGAGTTTTCACTTCATACCACAGAGCTTCCAGAATTACTGGGGGTTGGGTAAGTTCGTCAATTCAAAATTGTTCAGCGAAGTCCTTGACACATGAGGTTGGGCATTATCTTGTTGAAATCTGCGTTATTCAACATCTGAATACATGAATATGCATGGCGCTTTACTACCTCCTGAATGTATCGATGAACGACTATACTGCCTCTAATAGCGACGATCTTTTCACTAAAGATTACGTATTGCTCCTATCTCCATGTTTTCTCCTATTCTTCGTCTTCTGACATTATCCCTATTCGTCACTGGATCCCCTTTCTGCACTAGACTAAATGGTGCTGACGGTGTTGAGCCTTGAAAGTAAGTCAAAATGTAGCTCTTAAGAGCGTAAACTAGAGTATTTCATTGGACGATAAAAGATATGAAGTCTTACATCACAACTTTCCCCGTGAAGCTATTAATCCACAATTGATGTTGAAAAATGAGCACTAAAAGCCAATAGTGTTAGGCAGCGATATCGGTGCTCGTTTGCCCTTCTTCGTGCTCCATAGCTTTCTCGTTGACGTTACATATTGTTTGAAAACCATTCTCGACATATCTAATTGTTGTAAAATATTTTCGATTCAAACAGTTTGCACTTTCTTTGAACGAAAAATCGCCTTCGCGCAAGGAAATAATTCGATCTTTATTGAATTCATTCAGTTGAATGTAATATTTTATCATAGAATATGTTAATTTAAAGTAAATAGATACAATAATTTGAAAATATTCTTTGAAGGGCGATAGAATATTCTAAAAAATTATTAAATTAACTCTTTACCGCCGTGCGTGATCATATAACGATAAATTTGTAGTGAGAGAAAGTTTGCTACGTTACGAAATTCCTAAATAAGACTAATTGTTTTGAGGTAATTTATACAAAGGCATAATGAAATGTGCTTAAATGCATTATTTGAAATTTTTCGTTGACATTAGTTGTTTATGCACAATGGAAGCGAGTACTACTAAATTTTGCAATGTAGAAACGACACCTAACCTACATTTCGAGTAAGTAAAATTTAATTTATTTCAATTTAAAATTAATTTACCGGTAATTTGTCAATTAAAGGTATATTGTTATTATTACTGTAGTAAGATATGCTTTTAAGATAGAATTTGATAACAGTAATCGCTAATGAAGTTGGCGTGTTCATATGAACACGTATGAGGTCAAATTCTGAAATTTAATTATTTACCTATTTTAGGGATTTAACCTTAGAAGAAGCTATGGATATTATAGAGGCAGATAACAATTTAGGACTCGACAGTATTTTTATCGAACCACCTGAAGTAACACAAAATTCTGACGAGGATTCCGCAAACGATGACGAATGTGGTTTAGTTGATAATTTGAGTAGTTGACAACTCCGAAGTCAAGCTGAAATTGTTTTGTGTAATAAAAATAAAATTGGCAGATTGGAAACTTCGAAAAGTGAAGAAAAAGAAGAAAAACCAAACAAGAAAAGGAAAACTTTTTCTTGGAGTAAGAAAGACTTGTTGACTAGTATTTCGCTGTTTTTGGAATCCAATTATTCCGATTATCGAAACCAAACACCGATTCAAATATTTGAAAGGATATTGAATTATGAAATCATAGAACTAATTATAAATGAATCTACAAGGTATGCAATGCAAAAGGACACAAAAGATTTTCGACTTACATCTGAAGAATTAAAAGTTTCTTAGCAATATTACATTTATCAGTATATAATGTAGTTCCAAGTAAACGATCATATTGGGAAACCTCTGTAGATCGAAAAAGTTGTCTAGTTGTAAATGCAATAAAAAGAGACGGATTTTTAGAAATTTGTAAATAGATGCATTAAGGCGATAGTACTAAAATAAATCGAAAAGATAAAATGTGGAAACTAAGACCATTGATGAAATTGCTTCAAAATCGATTTATTGACTTATTTTCACCAGAGGAATGTTTAAGTTTTGATGAGTGCATGGTAGCTTATTTTGGACGGCACAGCTGCAACCAATTTATACGCAGAAAGCCGATAGGATTTGGGCATAAAGTATGGCGACTAAATACACCAAGTGGATTTTTAGTAAACTTTGACATCTATCAAGGACAAAATCCAAATGGTATCGGTGAATATGCGAGTACCTTTGGAAAGGCTGCTTCACCTTTGGCACAAATGTTGGACCAACTTCCAGAAAGTAAAGCTAATTTTCCATACACGCTATGGCTTTGACAATTTATTCACGGGCATGACTTTACTTAATTATCTGAAAAATCGAGAGCATTGTGCTACAAGAACTATCTGTGAAAATCGTATGCCTAAAGACTGCCCAATATCTTGATCTAAAGAAATGAAGAAGTAACTCAGAGGTATATACGAACAGCAGTTGTGCGCGGAAGATAATATACTTATTGTGTAATGGGTTGACAATTCTGTAGTGACAATTGGATCTACATGTCTTGGCGTACAACAAGTAAAAAAAGTTTCAAGGTACCGTCAGGATCCAAAAATAAAGACAAGCGTTTTACAACCGTACTTGATAGCTAATTACAACAAATTTATGGGCTGTACCGATAAAATGGACAAAAATATATCGTATTATCGAATTGGCATTAGAAGCAGAGAATGGCATAGGCTTTTATTCACTTGAATTTTAGATGTTATCATGAATAATGATTGGATTTTGATGAAAAAGTATGGCCAAGACATTTCTCAATTACAATTTCGGCGTTCGATAGTAACTATATATTTACAAACTTTGAAAAGCATGGAATCCGCACTTGGACGCCAATTAATTTCAAAATATAGCAGTATTTCAGCAACAGTTACCGATGAATTGCGGCTGGATGGTAAAGGACGTTTGATATCATAGTGCAATAGACGTCAATGAGCAGCCCCTTGGTGCTCGAAAATAGTGAGAACGCAATGTATAAAATGTGAAGTAGAATTGTGTATAGATTGCTTTTTAACATTACATACGAAATAACATTTTTACTTTCTGTTACCTATATGAAATATATAGTATAGAGAATGTTATGTTTTCGGTCAAAATTTTTGTTGTCCGGTTTTTAGCGGAAATACACGTTTTCAGGTTCCCTGTGTCCGAAAAAATATGTGCGTGCGTGCGTGCGTGCGTGGGTGCGTCTGTGCGTGCGTCCACGCGAGTCTGTGTGCGTGCAAGCGCGCGTGCGTGCATACGCGTGTGCGCGCTAGTACGCGTGCGCGTGGGTGTGCGCATGCGCGCGTGTGTGTAGGTAATGTGGTCAATATATCTCGCAAATTAAACGTCGTAGAACAGCAAAATTTTATGTATCAGTTTACTACTGCCTTAGCACTTCACAGTATGAATTTAATTAAAATCGAATGACCGGAAGTGTCACTGTATTCTTGTGATTTTTAGGTTTTTTGCAATTTTCTCGAATACTGGTTTAACAAATTTTTTTAAACTCGTTACGTTTCTTTCGCCTATAATGCTATATTACATGAACTAAATTTTTTCGCGGAGAAAATTCGTTGAAGTAAGTTATTGAGAAAAATCTCTAGAGTTAAGCAACGTTATATCTGGCCAGTAACTTGGATGGGTGATCATTTCAATTAGCGTCCCCAAAAGAAAAATAAATTAATATTTTAATCATTTGTGTGCATTATTTACATACTTAGTTACTTTTTATTTAAACCTATAAATTGTTTTTGCTTTAAATGAGATTAAAATTTAATTATAAAACTCTTAGTACGTTTATAAAAGAAATTATAAATGGATGAACTATTTATGTTTTTAAACTAATTTTAGAGGTTATAATTTAGGTGTATAGGAATGTAATAAGCCTCAATAAATTCTAGTTAAATTTAAAATGGGTAAGAGAAAGTCGTGTTTTGTCTCACACCAGATTTTTATATAAGTAATGTGTAGTATTAAGAAATAGTAAATAGTACTACCAATTGTTGTATCATTTTGCGGTTAATGCAATTATTCGTGTTTTGCTCATGCAAGCGCCTAGCGTGATCGTACGGGCATGCTTAATAAGCATTATATAAACCATAATTTCTTTCAATTATGATACTTTTTAGTTAATTTATATCTAAATGAGCACGCTTATAAACATTTAAAAATAATATTAAGAAAAATTCGTTACCGGCGTTAAAGGGTTATACAATGAAATGAACATCACACAGACAACAATTGGCCGATCACATTTCTTCAAAATTTAACCATTGCAATAGCTAGGACTTCTGCCAAATTTGGCTGCAAAATTCAACCCTTCCTTAGTAATGAAATTTCTAAGTCACAGAGTATGCAAGGCAAATATTTGCCGTGCATTATTAAAACAAGAACAAAGTTAGTGATTTATATTTCATACATATATCAATTTTAGGATTTTATTGGTTGACTTTATTTATACTTTGTGTTCATTTACAAATTATTTATTTTGTTAGTAAAACATGCTAATACATTATGTATGTATCGTGATTTTAGATGCGCCCCTTCTGAATTTTCATCAAATTGATTAATGATTAAAAGTCTAACATAATATTAATACAAATATTTCTTTAAAATGCCAGTGAATGTAGATGTCGGTCATTTTTTATTTAAAGCAGTTAGCTTCACTTGTAAATTATTTGTTTAGTACTCAAATTTACGATGACATTAAATTATAACCAAGTTGGTTGATAAAAACGAATAATTATCAAAATATAATTTATATATTCTGGAAAGTATGATAAAACCTATAAAAAATTAATATTGGTTTAGAATCAAAATTGTCCAAATATTCATTAAGTTAATGCTAATTTATTTTTTACAGGTAAGTTGCTCGGTATCATGGAAATATTGATTACAAACTGATCCTTGCTCCAAGGTAAGCCAAAATTTTACAGAAATAGAATAAATTATAACTGTAATTGGGCACATTTAAACATTTATTTTATTAGAAAGTCATATTTCTTGAAATCAGCAGTCCTTTAAAGTACTTTTTGAAAAAGTAGCTTTTACATCATATTACTAGTGTTAATAATATTATCTTATTCGTTAATGTTTTTATTTTTTAGATTTCAAAATTTTTTTCTAAATACTTTATTTAAACTGTATCTTCAATTATAATCTAGTTATCTAAGAAAATTATATGGATAGTAAACATTTTATACATCGCATAAGGTGCCAAAGATGCGTAAAATATTTTAAGGTTGTTAGCTTAACCAAAAATAAGTCGAAAGGCCTTAATGAACCTTCCGAGATATGACCCATTTTACATAATCCCTAATATTTTCAAAGCCTTTGTGTTTTATTTGAAAGGACACATAAGAAATATCATGTTACAGAGAAATAAAGTGAGATCCACAGAATACTCCCCTTCCATTTAACTACAGTAGTGTCGCAATAGAAATTATTTCACTCTTTCCAGGACGTCCGATCACGCTCGAATAGTTTGGGATGCCTCGCTTAACTGCTCAAAAATATCTATTGGTACGCAATATACCAAACTCTTCAAATGCTTTAAAGAAGGAAGTTCAAAGTTGTTGGGTCAGTATCCTAGTTGTCATATAACAGTAGTACGGTTCCACCTTTCCATTCACATTTCAACTATATGCTGAAGCCTGATTACACCAGATCATTGCTTTTTATTTAGAGGGACATTTTATAACAGTTCAAGTAAGATATTTAGCAAGTAATTGCGCTAGGATATCTATGGTGGTGTTGCGCGGCGTATAGATAAATAGGAGGACCACATTTTAAATGCGTATTTTGATTTTCTTGTTACAAATATATTATCTTTTATGTGTCTTTTGCAATAAAATAGGATAATACAGAGAATAATTTGACAACGTTAGAGGCAGATGAAATGGCCAATATTTTGAATGCGGTCCATTTGGGAATCCACATTCATTAAGAGCTTTCTATTTATTTTTGATCCTAGTAAGGAAACAAAGTAATTTTACGTGGAGTATTTCGAATATTTGTTATATTTTAACTTCCAAAATGAAATTATTTTCTAGTTTATCTTGAACACGTTTTAGCAATAGATAAATAAAAGGAAATGGTTGTTTGGGTAAATATGACATTATTAATACAGCAAATATTTACAAAACATTTGTTTTTTGAAAATTTTACAGTAAACAGGTAATGTAGAATATTATAATAAGTAAGTAAACATAGGTTTTATGTTAAACCTAATTATTCCACGTAAATATATGTTTGAACTAAAACAGTAATGGGTTATAATTAAGAGGTTTCAAATAACGGCTATTTAAAGTAAATAAGGTAGACTAATTTAAATACCTGCATGGGGTTTCATTATTACTTTATTATTGTTAAATACGAGCATCTTATTGTTCCACAAATATTAGCATTTATGGATTTAAAGTTAAAAAATTTGTTGACGCGTTTTGAATTATACCTTACTTTGACTAGAAATCTTGCTATTTTATTAAGTTGTAAGGGACTCATTTATTTATAAGTTAATTACGCGTGACCAAATGTACCGGTATTCGTGGCGAGTTTTTGCCTCAGGGGAGATGTTAGTAAATCGGGAAGCGTAGTCGATTTTCACGTGTCACGAGCTGCACATCACATAAGCCTAACACAACCAGTAGCAGTGTACTCACTTTGTGTTTCGATCAACGTGAGATATTCCTTCTGGAGCTGCTATACAAAGAAATAATTGTCAATGCCGGTTGTTATGCCGATCCGAAACAGATTTGCGGTGTGTTAAGACATAACACTATGGACTGCACTTGGAAAGCCTTAAATAGTTTCACGCAAATGCCTAAAGCCCTAACATGCCTTAATACAAGTTCAGCGTATTTGAGATGATAAAATGTCTTCACAGAGCCCTTTATTCATATCGAGCGATACGTTAATTTAACAATGGTTCCCGAAACTACTCATGGACTTCTTCCACAGAGGCATCCGTCGTCTCGTTTCATAATGAAGTAAAATCGAAATGGGTGCGGCAACAATATGCAACTGATACAAAGTTATTTTCCCATATGTCCGATTTTTGAACTACTGGCTATCAAAAGTTATTAGAACTACACAAATATAACACAACTTATTTTACATTAAACTATAAATTATTATACACCTTTACTAAATTGCTATTAAAATTAAGCCGTAAACAAAATTAATTTACAAGTATTAGGCTAATATGTTAGTAGCACTTAAAAAAGTAGGTTGCGATCATCTCTCACCTTCAGCTTTCCTCTGATTCATGCAAGTATGTACCTTCCGGCCTTGAGGATGCCAACTGCTTAAATTAAAAGACAAGTCGTGCGTTAGCTTTAATATAACCAAGTATTTCAGTGCCAGAACAAGAAAAACACAAACACGCATAATTAAACTACACAATATTAAGACGGTAGCAAGATAACATTAAACTTACGCATCGTCTAAATTTATTAATCTAGCTTCTTCCTGTGCGGCCTTACACACTCTAATCTCTTCGCGTCTTCTTCCCCACCATACTTAACTTTTGCGTCTCTGCAAGATGCGCCCGGAACACGTGCAACTTAAATTTAATTATAGGAGCATATCAAGGCGTACATCCAACGCATTCTGGTAATTTAATTACTAACATAATGAAGTCCTCTACCAGAACATATTGTAACGAAACTAGTTAATTGTTTTAAAATGCTTATTTATATTCACTAAAATTACAATCATTTATATACACTTAATTATTTAAATATTTATTTCACAATCTACTAATAGCAAACATTTATATCTCTATGTATGCATATTTATATCAGAAATGAACATTGTAAGATTCTAACAAAAACTAAACTAAGAGAATTTAATCTGCTGTTTATATAGGAAAGATAAATTCTAGAACATTATAAAAAAAAATTCCAGAATATTATTCATAATAATGATATAATAATTTGTAATTCTATGACTCATTGCTGACCTAACTTTGAGTCATTGCGGTTACATCACATATTTTATTATAAAGGAAACATTCTAGATGATTCTAGAATTTCCAATTTCTGGCTCTTCTTAAACTCAACTGCGATGCCATGGAATATTCGGACGTCTTTAGCGACACAATCGGCGAATGGGTACTCCTCTGGTACATCAAACAGATTTCTTTACTTCTCATTGGTAACCCCAAATCTAGCTTTATGGTGTCCCCAATACGTTGTCATAAAGTCATTAAATGATTGTTCGCTGTTTTTGACTTCTAATTCTTTCAATTCAAAATGGTTCGCCCTTTGCACACAATCTTGCTGTTTCGGTTCTACGTTCCTTCCAGCGTATGCGGCTAACGGATTCATGTGAATCACTTTGGGTTTTCCTCTGTGTAATTTCATAATTCGATAGATTACATCGTTGACGCTTTTTATCACTTTCCCAATATCTTTGTAATTTGGCAGATAGACCTTGTTGTCGCTCAGGTTGGACAACCAGGCTAGATCATTGGGTTGAAATCTTCCCATTTTAGAACATACCATACTGGGCTTACATTCGATCGCTGGCGTCTGGATGTCACTGCGAACTCTCTGATGCATGGAATTTAGTTTCTTTCGTAAGTTTCCAGCATACGCATTTCCAGCGACCTCTTCTGGTCCTCCAAACTCCAAAGCACACGGTAGTATTATTTCACGCCCATACAACACTCTAGCTGGGCTCTCCTGTCGTTTTGTGTAC
>JAHWXV010473701.1:0-13450 GCA_024586415.1 Phrixothrix hirtus | reverse complement strand
TTCCTCTCTCACATTCTCCTCTTGCAATCTTTCCACTTTCACTCTAGTCTTTCTTACAACTGCCTTCTTCTTATATACCCACTTTCTACCAAGCTCAATTCTTGACATTACCAGAAAGTGATCGGTCCCACAGTCAGAACCTCTCATCACTCTTGTATCGTTTACCAATTCACGTAGCCTCTCACCATAAACGATTAAATCAGTCATGCCTCTAGACTCTCCTCTTTGCCACGTATACAAATGGATATCCTTGTTTTTAAACCACGTTCTAAGCATAGCCCAACTAATGCTTCCCATCCTCATTCGTCCTAGGATCGCCGTAAGGGCCAAGGGCAACGATCTATGTTTCCTCATCTTACTTCCACCATCCATTTAAGTCACCCAGTAAAATCACTCTATCGTTCACGATATAACTCTTTCCAAATGATTTCACATTCATCCTGGTTATCACCCTATCATGCTACAATCACTACTTTCCTGATGCCCATCTTCATCTGAACTCAAAGTAGATTGGGAGATGCCAATTCATACTCCCTTACATGCGCTTTAGCGAATTCACTCAAAATCAATCGCATTCGCTTTGAACCGTGCGTCCAACTCTCTGCTCCAGATTCTAGGCGTCCCTCAACCATCTCTATCACTTCTTTCCCTTTCCACTTGGTTTTACTCATACACAGTACATCTAGCCTTCTCTCTCTCTCATTTCAGTCAAAATCTCGTGTTGCTTTCCATACATCTCTTTTACGTTCCACGTTCCCACTTTGCTTTCTATGTTCTCGCGTTTATTCCAAGGTGGGCCAATCTTGTTCAATCTCAGTCGCCCACCATGACTGTTATTGTCCGAGGCTTTTGTTTTTAGCAATATTTTTAAGGGTAGACCTGGTTGCTAGCCTATATCGTACTCTATGTCGATGCAGCATTTCTTACTTATGGAATCGACACCATAGCGGTCAGTGTTGACGTATGTAGCCTACGTGCTATAAGCGCAACCACAATCCCAGTACTACCCCAGGCATGCCCAACGCTATTCAATACAGACTATACTCCTTATCATGAAAGGGTTACTCTGCAAGTCAGCACGTAATTGCCTATACCGCGACTACCAGGAAGTATACTTAATGCACTGACACACTTGGGCACTTCAATATTGAATATAATTAATGTATAAGTTGACGTGATAGCCGAATATATTCAATGTGCATTGGTATACACCTTTTTTTATATATTTGTGCTAAGTTAGGTATTTTAATATTGTGCGTATACATTTTAATCCTTATACTATTAGGCGTTCACTAAATTATACATAGGGGTATTCAGGCAACATTTCAGACGCGTAATAATTTGCACCTAGTTTTAAGTAATTATCAAACATAAGATGAAATTTCAAGACAATAATTATAAATGCTAAGTAAATGTTTTATAAAACACCCCTACCATTTGAATATTGGAGACCGTTTCCAGTGACACATAAACCCGTGGCATCCTTATTAATTTAGAGCACATTCTATCTATTTGTTTTGAACATTTGCAATAGTTAATTCATCAGCCGAAGTTTGAATTACCCCAAACTCTAAAGATGCTCATATGTCGTAAAACCGATTTGACATTTTACATGTATTAGATAAGAGACTAAATTATAATATTATGTTAGTATTTATTAATAGGTAAAAACTACTGTTAAAGTAAAGAAATGGGTCTTATTAGTAAAGACCACTTTACCCCTACGATAAGAATTTAATAGTCATATACAATCATTCTTTATGTTTCAGTCTGACTACATGAACTCCAAGCTGTACCCAATTGTTCCTCGATATACTATGCTGAAGGATATGATAAAGGATATTATGCTTCATCCCGATTACATGGAGGTTTGTCATGAAGTGGATGCATAGCCCAGGTCTTTTTCTTAGGGTAACTACTTGAAGAATGCAGCTGCAATGTTCACGATATTGAAGAAGTATTTAAATTTATTCAGTAATGTTACAGAATGTTCGTAAGTGTTAACACATTGGATTAAAATGCATGGCAAATTATAAATTTGAAGTTTTGCAAGAGATTTATCAGTTCTTCAGACTGAAAAATGTACTGATTGTTAAAACATATACATTATGCGTAATTTTGTATGTTATATTTAAATTTAATCAAAATTTGTAACATTGTTTAGTCAGTGTACTTACTGTTAATGCCAAGATCACTGGCCAATATGGATCAAAATTAAACTGTGTCATTAATGTTATTTCATATTAATAACAATTAGCATAAATAATAAACAAAATACACTGCCACATGTATTTAAAATAAGTTAATAGGCTGAATAATTATCGAAACATGGAGGAAGTAATTTTATGCAATGAAATAATATAATAATGAACTATTTGTCAGTCTATAACAGATTTATGCACGGAATTTTTGAAAACTATTTAGAATAGGGTTGGGCGGTAGCGAACATTTAATCATGTAAAATATTGATTAGAAATAATTTTTATAGTTGAATTCAATCGAAAGAAATTTTCTTTCTTATATTAATAGCAATTTTTAATTTTTTCAGAAATATTTCATTTGTAGAAAAATGTATCCTGGTTAGGAGTTGAGTCCAGGATATCTAGTTTAGTACCTGAAATGTTTTCTAATTACCGTCGACATGTCAAATTTTTCTAGACGTATTAAACTTTAAAATAAACTTAAAGATATTTCTATTAAAGTAAACGTGACCTTCATACATTGATAGAATCCACACAATACACATACATATCACCTCAAAAATATCGGTAATTGTCCATATTGAAGAAAATACACAAATAAATATTTTTCATTTAAAAATCGCTATCGATATTAACGACTATCGAGAAATCTCAACCCTAATTAAAAATGTAAAGTTTAAAAAAATATTTGAGTATTATAGTTTCTCTGTTTAAAATTATGGATTAGAAATGTGTAATTTATTAAGAAATACAATATTTCTTAAGAGGCCGCTGCAGAACACAAAATTTGTATTATACTGTTATGCTATATTATGTATGTATATTATGCATAAATGTAAAACCTAATGTTTTAAGTGACAATAAAGGTACCTACATTAAAAAGCCATGGCTTTATCGACAGTTTTGCACTACCTTAGTACCATGCACTGGTATCATTAGTAGTGGAAATTAGGTATAGCCTGCGTGTACATAGTATAATTACATGCCTACTATTTATTAAGAAGTAGTTGCTTGAGATATATAAAAACTATATTTTGCGGGAAGGATAATTTAAATTAAACTTAAATATTGGATCGGTAAACTAAATTAGAGATTTTGATTTTGATATACCTTCTTGAAAAAACGCGTTACCTTATCGATTTTAAAAGTTTTAATAGAATTAGCTAAAGTAAACGGAAGAAACTTTTAAATAAAAACTTAATTATTTGATTTTTATATGAAGAACGATAGCCCCATTCATCAACAAATGTCAAAAGTTGTTATTTAGTTAATCTACTGATGGTTTCTCATATATAAATTCCGAGTTTTATACTCACATTCATTTCTCAAAATCGACGTGTTTCTAGATGTTCCAGTATATACTCATATATACCTTATTAATTAATTTTTAAATTTAATTTTCATAATCTATGTTGTTTCAAATTTTACCTTTTCTACTAATGTGCCAAAGGATATGTTTCATAAACCAGGCTTATAAAACACTAATCTCACTGTTTTTAGAGGATTAATACACTCTAAATAATGTAATTTAAAATAATTTAAGGGAAGTTGGAACATTTAATCCTGCAGCTACGTGTCAAACAAGTGCCAACAGGACCAAATAATTGAAAATAAACTACGTGAAATATTTTTAAATTAGACTTTATAACTACGCTCATCGAATAATAATGAGCCAAGGATTTATAATCACCACAATATTATGAATAACATTGATATTGAACTGTAGCAAACAAAAGGCCTAGAAATGAGGTTCCAATAGAATTGTGAATAAACAAAGATAAGTAATATAATTAATTGCAATATTCTTAGAACGATTACTTTTTACTTCCTTCTGTTTGTCTTTTATTTGTCATAATCATCAACGCATTGCAAAATACGAGGGGTGCTGCAATTGTTTCGGGAATAGGCATGAAAACACAACGAAAATACAGTAATAATGCTTCTATTGTTTTTCAAAATATTCTCCCTTAAAATCAGTACACTTTTGTATGCGTTCGAATCAGTTGTTGAAGCACTTTCTCCATTCCGAAGATGGTATAGCAGAATTGTGAGTTTTGAATACTTCCACAGCATCTTCACGTGTTGAAAAACGGGTTGCACGCACTTTATATTTTTGACAACCGGGAATAGAAAGAAATCATTTGGACTTAACGGGTTGACTGCCATGGCGGTCATATATGACCGCTGGGTAAAAACTTTTATATGGCATGGAGGTCGTATAAGACCGCTCCGTAATAGGTCAAATTTTCGTTTATTTTTTGGCAGCCGTCTTAGCTAGATCAGCTTTTATCATGGTGTGTCACTATTATGGCCTACAACTCTCGCTTACCATTGCGAGTTTTAGAAAGGCTTATGTAATATTAAAGAAAAACTCGATTTACGTATTTATTTTTAATTGCGAAAGTGCAAGTAAGTTATAATATAAGATATAATATAAGATAAAACAAAAATAAGAGCTAGTGTACCTATGTAAAAAACTTCTTAACTACTTTACATGTAGGAAATAACATTCTAAACAAAAATGAGGGTTGCCTTCACATGTACCACAATAAGTTACAACCTTTTTACATTGTGTTTGGATATTGTGCCTTGTATTTTTTTACATGTATTTTCTGGCTTCTTTTTTAAGCAAATTATGGGTTTGTGCTGATTTTCGCGTCTGTGTTAGCATTGGCTGAGTATTACTTTGATTTTTTGGTTTTTAATAATTTAAAAGAGATCTTACAAGTTTTTCAGGAAACTCTGTCATTTTAGTTTTTTATCTGCAAGCTGGTTGTATATTATATGAGAATTTACGAGAGCAATTGCTAGAATAATTTTTATAGAGAGCTTTCGTTACTATTTAAGGGATTTCCTCTAGGGTGATTTACAACACAACATTTGATCCGATTGATCAATTGAAGATTTTGTTTCATTATATGCTATTACTGACTTTGGCTTTTGAATAACATCAGTACGTCGCCTTACATACACAGGATGTTTAATGGTAAGAAGAAGGACACCCCTCTTAATTTTCCATTTCAAGACGCAGACACCTCTTTCGTTTTTTAGTTTTTTTTGTATAACACCTGAGGTATTTCCACGTCGGTTGGCTCTAAGTGTACCAATATAATGACTTTTGTTGTCTAACAAAATATTTGTTAGCTCAAGACTCGTGTAATAATTATCTGCTACAATAGTTCTTCCAGAATTTAATAGCTCCCTTGATATGTTAGGAACAATGTTGGTTGGAACAGAAGCATTGCCTTCATTTTTTTCCTTGTCTGCATATATACGTAGATTGCACGTATATCCGTTATCACTGCATAATTTAAATAAATTAACTCCATATTTGTGGGTTTTTTGTGGAATATATTGCTTGATTAGCAAGCGTCCTTGAAATGGAACAATAGACTCGTCTATACAAAATGTTCGACCAGGAGTAAGAATGCTTTAAGTGTTTTTGACGAGTTTCTCTAGTAATGGCTTTACTTTGTGTAAACGATCACCTTCTGGACAACTTGGATTATCTGAAAAGTGCCACATTCTAAGAAGCATTTGAAATCTGTTTCGAGACATGATTTTCGGAATATTAAAATTTTTATATTGGTCGTCACTGCTCCAATACTTGTCCAAACCCATATAAGCAACTACACGAATAAACTTGAGTATCTCCTTTATATCATTTAAACTACATAACACTTGGGTAGCATAAAGGTTCGTCTGATTTACCATCTCTTTAATAATTTAACAAAGGTACGGAAGCAATTAAAAGAATTGCAGCATAATTTCCATGTAAACCTCCATCTGCAGAATAATGAAATTCTTGATGATTTCCAACTGGCTGTGACCACATATGTTCTAAAATATTTCGGTGTTCAATGTCTACCTCTTTATCAGTTTCTTGCTCTTTTTCAGCTAAAGTGTTTTGTGTTTGGGGATCCTTTAGGGTGTCAATTTCAAATAATTCGTCCAATTATTCTAATGGGATATTCATGTTCGCCTCAAGATCGCTTGATGGAGCAATCTCATTCACTTCTAAAGTATCAAATGGTACACTGGTTATACCGTCAGCAGCTTACATTTCTCCTTGCAAAGCACCATCGGGTAAAAGCTATTTGGAATAACATGGTTGACCCCAAACGCTAGTTTTTCTTGATTTTATATATTTTGGATACAATTTACGTTTCATTTTGTTTAGAATATTTTATTTTACTTTCTGAGTTTGAACAACCTGAACAGTTAGATAATATTTCTTCATCACTAGATGGCAAGAACGTTGGATCAAGATCGGAATCAAATGAGCTGAATGAATCTTCATCATTAGATTCGTTTGCTAAAATAATTAAAAAGGAACTAGTTAAGTGACCATCAAAACCAAAGGAATTTGCACATGACAGAAACTGCATCAGTTAAAAAAATATATATAAATCATGAATTAGTAAAGAAAATATAATATTTACCTGGTAGTTGAGCTTTTTCTAAAACTAGGCGCAAAGTTTTTTTACTCTGATTACTCATTTTTGCAGCACTTGTTTATCATACAGCACGAAAACTAGACTGATGCAATATTACGCAATACAATTGCATTTTACCGTATAAATCCCCACTACGTAAAACAAGTATTAACGGTAATGAAGCGACCGCTGCGTTACGACCGCTGGCACTAATGGCATAAATGTGTAGCGCGTGCCCGTGCGGGCGTATACGACCGCCACGACCTTTTTGCAATTTTGTTTACTGTTTTAATGAATTTTGAAAAAATATATATAAAATATTTTTTAAAATGCAGCTTTAGCAATTATTTTCTACTTGGCACCAGAGGCATTTTTTATAGATTATATATGGCAGTCAACCTATTAAATCCGGACTGTATGGAAAATGAGTCATTAATTCTACCTTTTGCCGCTTCAAATAATCGATTGTTTGTGATGCTGTGTGTGACGATGCATTGTGACAGTGTAAGATGATCCGATGTTTTGCATTAGTTTTTCTGATTTCATTGATGACTTCCGGTAAGCAAATGCTTGTATACCAATCAGCACTGATCATGCGACGATCCTCTAAAGCAACAGTAGCAACGTGATTAGTAACACTGAAAAATGTTGCGGCCATTTTCTTTGAAACACTTCGTGAACGGACTTTTGTTGGATTCAATTAATCTTGAAATGCCCAAACGCGCAATTGTTTCTTTTTTTCTGGCTCA
This sequence comes from Phrixothrix hirtus, assembly GCA_024586415.1. Taxonomy (NCBI): domain Eukaryota; kingdom Metazoa; phylum Arthropoda; class Insecta; order Coleoptera; family Phengodidae; genus Phrixothrix; species Phrixothrix hirtus. The sequence goes on along the minus strand of JAHWXV010473701.1, from coordinate 6,064 downwards.
TATGAATAAATTCAAGTTTTGTCACCTGTAATGATGTTATAAACAAAATTTGAAGCGCCACGGTTAAATTTTTTCAGCATTTCCTTTCTCCATTGAACACGAGCCACGTTTTGCGCCTCCGGCGAACTGTGTAGAATCCATCGGGCTCATAATTTTTTCACAACTAAATGGTCATGCAAAATCGTTGATATCTATTTCATGTCAATGCCAAGGGTCGATTCTATTTCACGGTAAGTCACATGCTGATCCATCTCAATCATCTCATGCACAGCATCAATGTTTTTTGAAAGAACACTAGTTCGCGGACAACCTTCGCGAAATTCGTCGCTTGAATTCTGAAAACCAGCGATAAATGTTTGTTTTGGATGGTGCATCGTTACCAAAAGTCGAAACAAGAAGTTCCATACATTATTGTTGAGTTGAATTATTTTTAAAATCATAAAAAATCATTGCACAAAAATGTTCGCGATTTAATTCTATTTTTGTCGATAGTTGTTTATTTTACTCTTAAATAAAACGTTACCAAACGATGTATTATTCAAGTGTCAATGCTACATAACCTACAAAATGTCAAATTTTTCGATAGTGCCATCTATGATTCTCTAACAACGCCAAAGTACTGGTATCCCGAAACATATGCAGCACCCCTCGTACTGTGATGAATTCGATAGAATCAATTGCATTCCACTATTCGAGTTTCTTTCCAATCCTCTTTTAAGTAATACTAATTTAACTGTATGTATAAACATGAAAATTATTATATTAACGTAAACTCCTTGTTACGGTTAATCATCACACATTTCAAAACCCGATCTAAGTATAGTGCTATCTATTCAGCATTGGCTCAAAATGTAATATTGGCTCTAAGCGACAACGACAGTGAAAATGGAAACCTGTTTAAAACTAATAGGTGCGCCATTAAATTTTAAAAATAAAATATCAAATCCTGTTTTTATAGACTTAGCTGCACGAATTTTCTTAAAGTATTTTTTACCTTAATGTCAGGCAATTTTAAAGAAAATCAAAAATCTAAGATACTATATCTGCACTTATATTATTTATTCCTTCGCCTTAGACTATAAAAAGACGCGATCTTAAATAAAGATTCATAAATAAAACACCAAAAAAGAAAAGACTAATTTTTAAAAATTTAATAAATATGAAAATCGTCAGTTAATTGACATTTAATTGTACAGTTTATGTAGGGTTTTCCACTAACAGGGACAGAATTTTGAATTAAAATAAAATTAAAAATATAGATAGTAAAATTGTTTTCACTGCTTTATGTTGAAGTGTATTATACATGAAAATCCAATGTTTACTAACTCCTATTCCTCGGCTGTAACCAGTGGCGGCTTGTGGTTGGAAAAATTGGCAAAGAGCTACAACAACAATAATTTTCAAAATTCCTCGGCATTAATTCACATTTCAAATAAAAAAAGTACGAGATTTTTGGTTTTTATCATTGCACATACCGTGGTAGCAGATAGCGAACATAAGCTAATCGAGAGCGTAAGCGAATTTCAACTTTAACTCGTCATTACTAAAAATGTACAAATTTTAGATTCTAACGGCGCCAACGCGATTATTTGAACCATAAATAAAAAATTTCCGCACATCTCAAAATTTCAATACGAAATGAAATTCTCGAAGCAAGTATTGTTAGTTTTTTGTATATCAATAATAAGTTATTGCTTTCAGTAAAAATTAAATTCAACCGTTGCCCTCAGAATTAAATGCCGTGTAATTTATAAGCAAAACTGTTTAACTTAGCTTGAAAATTGAAAAAGTTACAATAGATTAAACTGAAAATATGTTGCACAGTACTCAACTTACAATTTTTGAAAAAACGCAAATTTAACACAGAAGGCATTAAATGCGGCCAATACGCCTTCCGAATACGGATTCGTCAGAAAATTTGGCATAAAAAAAGTTAATCAAATCTTTTAGAATGAAAATGTTGGGTTCAGAAAAAAACGACGAGTTAGAAGGGAATGGATCTTCGACTATTACCGGAAAAGTAACCACTACAAACCATTCGAGCAGACAAACGTTTCACTTTTAGTGGAAGCAATGTACAATACTAAGGCGACCGACGTCATGGTTACCGTGACAACCTAGTCTACAACTGCAAACGTTTTGCATACTAATTCCTAGCTCTTCATTTGTAGTGCTTTATGAATTGAAATTCTTTTAATTTTTTAGTATTTTAATATGTTTTTGAAGTCAATAAATGAAAATTATATATTATATAATAATTATTATATAGGCAAATTCGGTGAAGAGGCACTTCATCTATTTCACCTGAAAATCCGCCACTGCCTGTAACACAAATTATGTTTGCTTTTAGATCATCAACAGTTTGGGATTTCTTCGAATAAAATGAGACTTCACTGTTCTGAAAATATCTAAGGATGACAAGTCGTAAAATCTTAGTGGTCAGTCGATAATCGTATTTCTCGAACCAGTGTTATCGTTGAACTACGATCTCAATAAAGCAATAGTTTCGTCAGCGCGTTAGAATCATACGTCAAAAAAATCAATCCCACGCAATTCCCCTCAAAAACGCTGAAATCACCTTACCAGTGCTCCGTCATTTTGAATAACTGCTGTCCAAAACCCATATCACACAGTAATTTTTGTAGATGCAATAGTCGCTTGAGGTTTGCTAATTTTGATTATGTACAAGGTAAAAGTGAGTTTCGCCACTGAAGATGATTGGTGTCGGTCTCTCTAGAGCCTAATTTGCAAGGTTAAAACGCGTACGATGATCAATACGCTGCAGCTTTTGGGTTAACTTTATTTTGTAACGATGAAAACCGAAGTGTTTACGTAAAATTTGCCACGCATAAATCTGAGGAATGTCTAATTTTTGAGAACATTTATAAATACGGATTCCAAGCAACACTTACAACAGCGTACCAGTGCTCCTTCGTTTTGAAATAATACTGCCCAATAACTCGTCAGTCCAAAACCTATATCACACAGTAATTTTTATAGATGCAATAGTCGCTTGAGATAATTTTGCTTACATACAAGGCAAAAGTGAGTTTCCGCGCTGATGATGATTGGTGTCGATCTGCTTTAGAACCTAATCTGCAAAGTTAAAACGCATACGATGATCAGCATGCCGAAGTTTTTGGGTTAACTATATTTTGTAACGATGGAAACCTAAGTGTTTACGTAAAATTTGCCACGCTTAATCTGAGGAATGCCTAATTTTTGAGAACGTTTATAAATACGGATTCCAAGCACCACTTACCCTTACAACAGCGTACCAGTGCTCCTTTGTTTTGAAAAAATACTGCCCAATAACTTGTCAATCCAACACCCATATCACACAGTAATTTTTATAGATGCAATAGTTGCTTGAGGTAATTTTGCTTACATACAAGGCAAAAGTGAGTTTCCGCGCTGATGATGATTGGTGTCAATCTGCTTTAGAACCTAATATGCAAAGTTAAAACGCGTACGAAGATTAGTAAGCCGCAGCTTTTGTATTTAACTGTATTTTGTAACGATAAAAACCTAGGTGTTTACGTAAACTTTTCCATGCATAAATCTGAGGAGTGCCTAATTTTTGAGAACGTTTATAAGTATGGATTCCAAGCAATACGTACCCTTACAACAAAAAAATGCTGTTCTCTGTTTGCACACGTTGACGTACTGGAAAGTGTTGATCAGCAAATTTGTTCACTTAAGGATGAATTGTGAGCTCAGTTGGCCGATTATGTTGATGACAAATCGGACGAAATCCACAAAATGCCCTTCGAATTGGACTGAAATTTCTATAATACATTTCAGTTACTTCAACGCTTTGATCAGCTGTATAATCTATCCACGATGACTTACCAAACGATATTGATTATAAATATCATCTGACGCGAACAGGTCAATAACAAACATTTCGACTGTAAGGCCTCCTTCGCACACAACGGTTTTTCCGTACCGAAAAAATTTGTATCGGTTTCTTTCGCGCGTTTGTCGCAGTAGATCATAAAAATGTTTAGCAGCTTTTCACATGGTGATCATGCTGCGTGAAAGTTGCTGTACATTTTTATAATCTGCTGTAACAAACATACGAGGAAAAAAACGTACGGAATTATTAATAAAACGCCCTTTATAACTAAAGAAAGTTAAAATATTTCAAATAAATTTTATTTACTTAACACTTCGAATACTATCAAGAAAACTCAAATTCCAAGTACTTTCTCTTCTTTTTACTTTAGATTATCGTATCACTCGTAGATGGGTAATTCCATAGTGACTAACATAAGCAGGGCATTTAAACTTACAAATGTTAGTTTTAACATAAAGCTACTGCTGCATTTACTTACGACATATAACTAATATCTAATTTGTATCTTCAACTGTTTTTATAAAAAATATGGCAAGCAATGGCATGAATATAGCAGACTTCTACGATACTTCAGTACGCAGTCTTAAGATAGGCATACGGCCTGCATTGCATTCATTATCTGAAACTGGAAGACTTCTATGATAAAAAAAAATCCATGTGCTTACACTTCGAAGACTATTTTAACAAATAAACGCCACATTTACGAAAAATTTTAATTGATATTACTACATAACTTGAAAGTAACTATCAGGACGCGTGACTAACATAACGTGACTAACATAACGTGACCAACATAACGCTTTGACAAGTAAACAATAACATGAGGATAATCTGTAGAATATGCCGCTTATCAAATATTTTTATATACTAAGAAACAAAAAAGATGGCAAATTAGGTTAACGATCATAATATGTAGACAGATTATGTCGCATAAGTTGTATTTCGCGCTTCCCAAATGCGTAATCTGGAAACAACTTGTAAAGTGCATTCAAAAGGTTAACAATTTCGTGGAATTGCTCAGGTGTGCCTGTCAATTATATGGTCATTCCATGTTGTTTTTGTTTATATAAGTTACTGTGTATTCTACCCGCATAATCTTTTATCCACTATTTTTCTCGGCGTTCTCTTTTTTTTTGGTTTCTAAAATTTGTTATATTTTGTCAATTTCCCACTATGTACTTTGGCATTCAAATAGTTATTTTTTCATTAAAATTTCGTCTGGTCTTTGACGATGCTAACTTAGAAAATTTCGTCAGAGACAGTTGCACTCTGAAAATCACCCTATTTTGTATTTATGTTACTAATTTGCAGCGAAATCTTCACTTTACTTACAACTCAATTTTGCTCAGCAAATGATACAATTATAAATGGTATTTGCGAAAAATATAATTCATACGATTTTCATTCCTGATATAACTGTAAAGTGGCATGATTTTAAGTCTATTTGAATTTATATCTCACATGTTCTACACTTTTAGTTTAATCAGTCTTTGCAAGATGTCCTTGTTTCAGTTAGTAATATCCTTCCGAAATCCATGTCCTAATTACAACTTCTTGTCCATAATTATGATCAAAATAAATAAAGCTTATCGATTAGTAGTACTAATTTTTATAGCTTCGACTACTGCTAAATATTTATTATACAGAATTGTTTCGCAATAGTTTCAGAAAATTAAATCGCAACACTTTACCCCTCTTGCATTAACAAAAACATAAGGAAAAAATTTGAATCTCCTTAGTTTGAGTGGAATAAATGACGAAATGGCAAAAGGACGTTTTAGAATTCCCAGCATTGTGATGTTTGTATTACAAGGTCGTTTCAGTAAAATATAATCGGTATTGTCTTGCAGTTTATCCAGTGTAAATCGTTAAAGTCGATCAATGAAAAGACTTTATTGTTTATTATGCATAAGTGTTTATTTCTTCAAAAGCTATTATTACTAAAAGTGTTTGTTTTTCTATATGTTCAACATACGAAAAGCATACGCTTTCCTTTTTTATTTATTAGGGTACAAACATTTTAAGTGTCTGCGCTCATTTGTAAATTTGTACTCATGTTTATAGTTAAAGATTAAATCCAAATCCAGACGAGTGGCTCTATTTTATCGCACATATATATTTGTAATATATCGACTAGGTGTGAATCTGACGGAATTGTTGGCTCTCCAAGTCTTGGCAAGTTAGTATAAATATCGTTACTTCAAA
>JAHWXV010473689.1:0-14355 GCA_024586415.1 Phrixothrix hirtus | reverse complement strand
CTTGCCCCCCCCCCCCCAGTTAACCAAATTATCCTAAAACCTAGCTCCACTAAACAAAGCTAACACCTCAAAGAACTGGGTTATAGCCATTTGTTTTCTGAGGGGGGAGGGGGGCAAGTTAACGCTCGCCTCACCAAATTTTTTGAGGGATTTGAAACGCTAGAGCGCCACATTCACTATAGCTAGCACCATCTAGCTACACTAAACTAATAGCTAGCACCATCACCGGAAGGATTTTATATATAGCTACTTAAAATGCGATGCCTTAGCTCCCCCTGTAGTTTCTTTAGATCTAGCACCACCTAGCTCCATGAAAAATGAAATTATTACTGTCTTAAATGCCTAACTATGAATTATAATCACTTTTATTGAACATTCGATTTTATCACAAACGTTTTTCCGGTATAAAGTGTGTACCTACTTATTTTTCTTTTCGATAATAATTTAATAATTTATTAAATTATCGAAATTATTTAACTTAAATTCATCTTAAAGTAATTGATAATTTTGAGGAGCAATTGTCACTTTTCTAAAACCTAGAAACATTTATTATATACAAACTTTGCTGAACTGCATGTAAAGTTAAATAACGTGTAAGCGAAAAATAAAATTTCACTCAAAATAGTTTTTAAAACTTAAAATCAAAATGGATTGAAGTTAATGACAAGTAGCTGTAATTAAATATTTAAACAAATTCAACAAAGTCAAAAGCAATTTTAGTGCATTTTTACCTCATTTCGTTTTAGATTTTTGTATAATTAGTTTTAAAATAAAAAGTGTTATACGAAAATCGTTTTAATTTAGTTCTTTTATTTCTATAGAAGCGAAATTTAACTTCAAGTGACAATTGCTCCTTAAAATTATCAGTTATTTTAAGATGAATTTAAGTCAAATAAATAGTTTAATAAATTATTAAATTATTATCGAAAAGAAAAATAAGTACAGGTTTTATACCGGAAAAACGCTTGTGATAAAATCGAATGTTTAATAAAAGTGATTATAAATTTATAGTTAGGTAATTAAGATGGTAATAATTTCATTTTTCATTGAGCTAGGTGGTGTTAGATTTAAAGAAACTACGACCCGATTTTAGGATGATTTAAAGTAATTGGGACGCTAAGGTATCACATTTTAAGTAGCTATAAAATCCTTCCGGCGATGGTGCTAGCTATTAGTTTAGTGGAGCTGGATGGTGCCTAGCTATAGTGAATGTGGAGCTAGCTTTTCAAATCCCTCAGAAAATTTGGCGGGGCTAACGCGTTAACTTGACCCCCCTCCCCCCCGAAAACAAATGGCTATATCTCATTTACCTTTGAGGTGCTAGCTTTCTGTTTAGTGGAGCTAGGTGGTGCTAGCGCAAGGCATTCTGGAGCTAGGTTTTAGGATAAATTGGTTAACTGGGGGCAGGGGGGCAAGTTAACGTACCTAGCAAACATGGCACCATTATTCAAAAGTTCGACAATTGATCTTTCAATTTTCAGTTAGCACTAGAAGTGTATTTGCAATTATCAAAACACTAGGATTTTTGAAGGTTTGCACAAGATGAGTTCCTCAAAGTCACGGCATCGACCACAAGTTTGAAATGTTGGAACATTTTGATGTTGCAAGAAAAACCTTCTTATCCTAGATCGTTACACATGATGAAACTTCGATGCATCATTTTGAATTAGAGGCGAAATGCATCATCTGCAATTATCACAGGAAAACGTATTCAAGACAACTCATTCAGCTCGAAAAGTTATGATGGGGTGACAGTTGTGGATGTAATGCTGAAGAAATGAGACAATCAATTGAGATGCTTATTAATACCTTGGAAAAACTCAAGTAGCATTTCTTCTACATTCAGCCCAGAAATATTGTTCTTGTATGGCAAAAATTAGAAAAGCAATCACCAAAATTAAAGTCACTTAAAAATGCACACTGTGGGACAAAGGTTGTAATGTGTAATTCCTATATGACAAAACTTAAAAAGGAGGACCCATACTTATTTAGAGGGACCCAAAATTGATTAATATTTTTTGGACCCAACTTAACATGATAAAGTTAAGTTTGAAATTAGGCAATAAAAACAATCATGAAAAATATGAGTAGAAGCATTTGAATAAATAAATAAATCAAACAAAAATACATAAAGTACACAAGTACAAAACAGGCAAGACCTAAAGACATGCTCTATCCCAACAGTTTCAGCGCCATTATTAAAACTCACTCCATTATACAGGGTGATTTTAAAATAGATTAACAAACTTGGTCCATACATGTAAGGGTAGTTCAAAATCAACAGAATAAAATTCTTTTTAAAAAATGCCTTGCCATTTCCAAAAAAAACGTCGTTAGAAAACACTAGAAAATGTTTGAGGCTCCTTGCAATAGCAGAACAGCTGAACATGTCCTTTTAAGTGAATAACGATAAAAACATGTTGTACATGTACATTTAGGCGTCGGGTTAGTTTTCAAACGTATGTACATATATGTTAAATTATCACGAGTTTTTGTGTTTTATCAAACGCTGTTGGTGTCAATGTTTTTCGTTACTGAAATGTACTAATTTTCATTTCCAGATGCAACAATCATTATCTTGTAGGGCACAAGCATGTATTGTCGGTGGAGGAGAGCATTTTGATCGCCTCTTGTAAAAAGGTAAGTTCTTCAGTTCTTATTGTATAGATCATATCTTGAATTGTACAAGTACACATAGGGAGTCCTCCATTCAATTTATAAAACACGAAAATGATTCAAAATTATAAATTTCAACATGCATTTCAGTGCCACTTTGTTTTATATACAACTACATCATAAGATTTCTAATAATAATTTTGTGTTTAAATAAGAAAGGCTGGTATTAAAAATAAATAATTATAATAAAAAAGTGTTACGACAATGAAAAATCATTTACAATTTTTTGCAAATTTTAAAACAGGAAATATCAATATTGTTACTTATAAAAATCTGGATATGGTATTTAAGTGTAATTAAACATCTTTAAAATTAAATGTTCAATTTTTCTCTGCGTAAGTCATTGATATTGGGATAGGTTAGTGTTCACATAAAATAAACATATACTGAGCAGTAATTTGATATTGAAACAACATGTTATTTTTTCTACGACACATAGTTGAAATTGGAATGTGTTTATTTGTATACACATTTTCTGGCCGTTTTCAAAAAGTAGACATTTTCAATTATTTTCAAAAAAGTGTTCTATTCCGATTTTGTTGTTAATGGACGTGGTTAGGCTTCCACAATAACGTCTATTATAACATCACACTGTATAATAATCATTAACTTCGAAATACATTTAATTTGAAGAAATATAGTCCTTACAATAGCAAACAGCTGACGTTCCTTCAAAAGGTTGTAATAGCAGCAGTCGAAGCTCTATGGACATCAGAAATTTTTTCATAACTTCATTTTCAGTTTTGATAACAAAATGGTCACATGGTGATTGGGTGAATGTGGAAGTACTTAAAATCTTGAATTTGGAAAAAGAAATTTGCTCACTTGCTTTAAAGACCATTGAACAAATTTCTCACAATGTAAGCTCAAAATGTAATCAGCTTGCAATTCACGAATTTCTACATGAATTCATATGTCCCAACTACTCAATGGCAAGCTGTTCCAAGTATCATCTTAAAACTTCATATAGTGTGTGTTACTGCTTGATAAGTCTTTCATAGTATTAGAAATGTTTCTGTACATTTTTTTAATTTCACACAAAATTTGATTTTGGCTCCCTGCCCTATGGGCATGCAAGTACTACACATTTGTCTCTATGATGATCTACCATTAGTGAAAATGTATTCTAACGTTTAGGAATTATCAACAGATTTTTGCCATGCTTGAGCATGTGGCATTATTGATATAATCTATACATACACATATATTCAAAATGCAGAAACATTAAGGGTAGATCATGTATATCTTCTTTTTGGGAAATTTCAAAATCACTTTCTTAAATAAATATTTAAATATATGCATACATCAGGCCTGTAGTATTATGAAAAAGAGTGGAGGGCTATTTAATCAAGAAATATTTGTAATAAAAATACCACTTGATTACAATAAGCTTTACAATAGAATTTTCCAACTCACCATTCGTATTACACTCTAAGTCGAGGGGGCATTAAAGCCGCCCCGCCCCCCACCCCAGCAACCCTCGTTCTACAATCCTGTATACAGTGTGTCCATTCAGTCACTAAATAAATAAAATACTGTAATAGTATGCCATTCAAATACAACAAATTACAGGTAAATGTTTTAATTTACTCAAGGTCAGGCTTTAAAATTTTATGTATTAAACGCATATTATTTAAAGTTGGTGTTTGCACAAAATTTATGAACTGTCATAATATAACCTCATAAAGCTTGGCAAAAGCAAAATTGCTGAAATTTGTGCTAATATATCGTTTATTCTGTTTTTATTCCATCATATAGAAGCATGAATGCGTTTTCTTGTCGATTACATTAGACAAATAAAGCGTTATACTTAATTTATTTAATAACTTTTACCTATGGTAACTAGTACTCATAACTTATGCAACCCAAATAACACACGCATGGCTACCTTGGGACTTGATAAAAAAATTATTCAGAAGTCATGGTCACCATCTTTCAGATTTACTTTCGTTCTTGACATGTCAAATTCTTACCAACTAAAAAAATGGACGCACTTTTAATTTATGTGTTCGGTTGTATAATCAGCATTATCCAGAAAGGCATGCTCCAACAGAACAAGTACACAAACATTGTGATACATTAGAAATCAAAATAACAGTTATTTACAATGTAGACAAAGCCATTAGTCGATACTCAGTCCATGAACTGAATGAAAATAATTATGTAAGCAGATTATATTGTGCAAATTAAAATAAATGATAAAGTTCCCAACTACAATTTTATTTGGTGATGAAGTAACATTTTATAATAATGGGAACCTAATTAGACACAATAGCCATTAAGCAACAAAAAATTACAGTTCATGTCTGGTGTGCTGCTCCAGGAAATTACTTGATCAGTTCGTACTTTTCTTATAGAAACATAACGGGTGTTATTTATCTATATTTCCGGCAGAATACTTAATCACGACTAACGAACAACTCCATACCGTTATCATGTCAAATTTAAAAATTATTTGAACACAGAATGTGCATGTAGATCTAAATACAAGTTGCCATTAAGGAGTCTAGATTTTTTCACTATACACTATACACAAAGGTTTAGAGGATTTACAAAAATATACAAGGTGATTGCTAAGACAAATAGTTGCATGTATAAAACGTCAATGACCAACACTTTGAACATTTGCTCCCTTAATCCGTTTCGCTTTGCATTCCTAATGTATTAATAGATTCTTAGGTAATTTATTTTCTCATTACTATAGAGCTTGAAATCTACCCACACTACTGTTTAACTTCAGCTAAGAATTTTTTTGTAGCTATAGCTCATGCCATATGGGTTGTATAATGCACACGCTAAGTGGCAAAAGTTACGTGCGCCAGTTTGTATAATTTTTAAAATTGAAAACTAAAAATTTAAAATTGGGGACAAACGAAAAGAAATTTGTCTAATATAATTAAACTAAATACAAACCAAAGATTTCTACAACTATAATTCCAAAAATGAAATACAACACTTACACTGTCATCACAAGTTTTAGTTACACCAGGTTGAATTTTATCCGTTTTAGGAGGCTGTAAAACAACTATAACAGGCGCTTTCATGTCAATACTGATAATATATACATAAAAGAATTAGTTACGCACATTTACAATGGTTAGATTAAACTGTCGAACGCTGCCGACTGCAGCTTTTTATGAATGACGGAGTAGAGTGGGGGAACAAAGTCTAGAATGTACCGTGTCTAGAACATTCTCGATAATTCGCCTGCTGTTACTGATGGAGTGGGAGGGAGATCGATAAGTCTACGGTTGATCATATGGAGTGTTTTGGCTTGTTTACATTTTAAGATATAATCATTTCTAATTTAGGCATTAATTATTACTTTAAAAATCCAATACAAATTTACCGTCGTTTCTCGTGCATTAGTGAGTCATACTTATGAAATAAATCGCATGTCGCATTATTTTATTTCATTACAGTGGAAAACTCGTACGCATTGATTAAATCGACGATACAAATCTCAGCTATAATATTGAAGCGACAATCATGTTTGTATATCTATCGATGACATAACAAAGTTACAAACAAATCAAAACTTTCAATAGGCATGTACCTAAATTTATATCCTGGACTAGACGTAGGACAAAAGTTTGATTATTGTTTTTGCCCAAGTAAATCTAGTTGGGTAGAAAAAAAATTAACATTCTAGTTATCTGTGGAAGGTTCGAGAATTATCATTTTTCGTATACTTTGAACAGTTCTCGTCCATTCTAAGCATTCGATTTATATTGCAATATTGTCTGCAGTTACAATCCATAATAATCCAATTATCGCACAACGAACACAACACATTAAAAATATCGCTTTGGAATCGGATTGGCTCGGATTGCGTTGCTTGACAACAGTGAGCGTAACGTGTATAGTATTATTAGGGTATCATAATTATTATACAATACATAATTATATTCAATATTCTAGATATTAATATGGTTATCAGTATTCAAGTTTGAACTACATACATATCAAGACTGCGAATAATTATAGTCTAAAACTCAGTCTACATATAATATTTTGCCTACTCTTTTACATTTTTGTTCATTTTGATTGTACCAAGTATTTCATTAAACTCATTTAATAGCTTTAAATATTTTCTTGCTGTAATTATTCTGTCGCTTTAATTTTTATTTATTATATAGCTGTCACTTTTTAAATTATGATTAAAACGACGACGCAAAAAGTAAAAATATGTATTTCTCTTTTTTACGCTTTAAAAAAGATTTGAAAAAAAAAGTTGATCATTACATTCTAAAATCTGAAATTTTCCCAAATATTAAATTGAGAGAACTTTCTCTTGTGTTAACAAATTTATTACTTTTTATTGGTGTTATTTATTCATTGCAAATTAGGTTTTAAAACATATCATGACAGACGCCCAATACCCGCTAAATTATTAAAATTTTACACAGAAATAACTGACAACACAGTTAATATAAATTTAAAGTTTTGCATTAAAAATAGATTTTGTTCTAAAAATACGAATATCTAAAAATTATAATATTTATAATCCAACAAGGAGATTTAAAAAAAGGCGGTGAAATATTATATCATATAAATTTCGACCTTGGGAGTTCAAGTTCACGTTTTCGTTATTGTATTCTTTTTTAACTATTTTTACTAAGCGCAGGCGATTTATACTAAATTCTTTCATTCAATTCAACTTTGGGGGACAGTCAAATTTAAAAATTTTTTCACGGTCCAAAAACAGTTTCTAGAAGTTGACTGCATTAAATTATACCAAAATATCAGCTTTATTTTCGCTGCTCGTAATGATTCCTTAATTTTACCGTTTTGTCAAAATTTGACACGGTCTAAGCCAAGAAGTCGTTTTCTTGTTATTGGCTGTAAATTCTTTTATTAAAACTGGATTTATTCGATAGTAACAAAGAAAAAAGACAAACAAACCCCTCAAATATTATCCATAAACGATTCCTTCAATTTATGACTAGTGATGCTAAGAATGTACCTAGCTGCATAATGGAAAAATACGTCAACTTGAAATTTTTTGCCAAAAACTTCAAAGTTTTATTGGCCTCAATAACGTAAATCCCTCGTGTAATTCATAAAGACAAAGCAAATTCTTTTTAACACCTCTTTTTTAAACGGCCTTACCACTCAAGCAACATGCTCATGTCAATCAAAAATAAATTAATTATTAAAATTCACGCTTTTGATATGAAATCAACATACAAAAATTAAACAAACGTCTTATTTAACGAAATTTCTAAGTGTTCTCACAAATTGGCATTTTTGTATAGATTAAGATTTAACTCGAATAAATTAGAATAATAAATAACGTACCGCAAAGTGAAAGACAAGTAACAAAAATAAAATCTTAAATAACCCACGTAGAAGGTATTTAAATTTAAAGCTTATCCTACTAGGCAACGGAAAACCAGCTACGTTACAAACTGGAAAAATTCAAAATAAATGTAAAAAAGCAAGACATAAGTTATTGGTTTGAAACGCAAACTGCGTCGTCATGACTACCAAAACCAGGGTATATAAACAAGATGCAAGATAAAAAATCACCTTTTGCATAGTGATTTTTGGCTAAGTGCATTCATTAAAGAACAAACACGCTTGTTTTCAATTGCCAAGTGCATAGATAGAAGTGAGTTCGCGAGTGAAGATATCCGCTGTCGCAATTCATAGTAACGTTAATTTGCAGTAGAAAAGTTAACGATTCTCCAGAAGAACCAATGTTAAAATTTAAATTGTTAATAACCCCGTTACGACACAGTAAACCAGATATTTGATTGCAACTCCAAGTGTGGCCAATTGTTTCAACACGGAAAAACGCCCGACAGGGCGTCACCAAAAATAAATTTTACATGTTAAAACGTAACAATTACATTTCCGAATACTTAAAAGATTTTATAACGGTAATTGCAGTAACGCTGAATCAGGTAAGAATTTGAAGTGTACTTTAAAGATCCTTCAACTTTATTTTATTTAGATAACATATTTGTATTTATTTAGACAGTTACGTAAATTTAGATGTTTTTTTAAATTTTTGTAGACATTATTGTGTCTTCGTTATTATTGAAAGATAGTTCGATGTTCTCTTGCCCGTCCTTCGTAATAAGAGGCTAATGACTGAATGCAAATAAATAATTATATAAAATAATATTACAACAGATGGAGCGGGTCGAACAATGCATCTGTTGCATGCTGCGCGAGTGTCTCGATCCGAAACCGGGAGACGTGTGCAAGCTGTCTTCTATTCCAATTTACAATCGGTTTATACGCGATTAGAATTGATATTAACATTAAGAAATGTTTCTAATCTTTTTGCAGGTAAGTATTTACCCAGTACGAAGACTTCTTTCGCATCTTTTTCTGGCAAACACCAGCGCTGCTGCCGCCATGACAGCTGGTTGTCATGGCGGCAGCTACATCGCAAGTTATTTCCATGATCACCCAATTTTCTCAACTCGACTAAAAATTCTCACCTCTTCGCAGAAAGGCAAGATGCAAGTTGCATACCTAAAGGCACGCAACTCTGCTTACGTATCTTTACCTCTATGCATACACAGAGTCATAAGTAGAAAGACTGCATTACGCTATTATTATTGAGATAATGTCGATTATGGCGCAAATCCAATATCTTATCAGGGCTCGTCTGGTTGTAAATTTGGGGTCTAAGGAGTTCACGTATAAAAAATGCGACATAATAAAAACAGTATTTTTCATAAATAAAAATTGGAGTCTTCGAGACCCAAAGATATGGCAAACTTTTTACGCGAAAACGAGTTTTGCTTATCTAATAATAGTATTGTTTTCTTTTATCTTCATTATCATTTATCACTAAAAACAAATAAATTCTATATTTTGGAATATTTAAAAAACACGATGGACTGTATCATAAGTTAGGAATCGACTGTATATTGGCATTATTGTAATATGTAATATGCCCTATATATTCAAAATTTGTAACAATTTTATTTCGCTAAAATATGTTGAGGTGTAATTAATTTTCTTCTTCATCTAGTTTTCTAAATTTCGTTGGATGATTTCGTATCTCGTCACTTTTTTAATATTGATTTATGAAATAATTTGTTTCTAAAATTCTATAATTCACATATTTCAATAGATGGCATTTGTCGTATGTAAAGCCTATTTCATACACGTCTGCACAAGAATTATACGATTTCTTCTTGATTACTGAAGGAAGGAGACATATTTTTAAAATTTACGGCGTTAATTTGATGAGCGCCATTTTGGTAAATTTTTCGTTTTAATACAAATTACTAAATATCTTAATTTAATCAACATAACGTGGAGTGTTGCGTCAATTACACCTACGATTGTTCACATGTGCGTTTGTGTAACGCTATTTTGGTTTATACACCCTATGTTTTGATTCTTTATCAGTAATTTTCCATTTCATACCCGGGTCCAATCTTAGAGTTCCGTGTTAGCATTTAATGCAGGACGACTACGCCATCCCCAGGTATTAATAAAAAAAAAAGGGGTTTAAAAATCTCCCTATACAATTGAACAAGTCAGCGTTTTGTTTTATGAACATTTATGGTCTGCCTGCATTTTCATACTAGTACACATTTTTCTATGTATAATGAATATGTTTTACCCATGCTTCGCAACACGGTCGTTAAATAATTCCTTCAATTCGATTTAAATGTTATACTAAATTTTTTCAATAAATTGTTTTACGTTCATTTAATTAACCATAATTATTTCATGACAATAAATTGAATTTGATACTCAAATATGTCTATCAGCTGATCAGGCTGGTGCGCGAACAAGGCTCCTTCGTCTTGTTTTCACACGACCTTCGACCTTCTTTGAACTATTGTACCCACGAACGCACATTTTCACTTCCATGTCGTCATGACCGCATGTCTCATTCAATTACCGATGAATTTCGATGGGAGTTATGCCACACAAATGGAGGATTTAATAAATCATACCCTTCTTAGAACGCAAACGTCGCCATTTTTAGTATTTACAATACTTCCGCCGCTCGGCGACGCCAGTACTGCCATCTGGTCTCACTCAATCTAACGGATAACTGCATCTCTTAAAAAACTCGTACGTTTTTGTCTTTCGTTCGCTAGAAAAATTAAAAAACTTTAGAACTTCAATGCGTCACGTAATTATATTTAAAACGTTTTAGATTTTCAATTGTGAAATATTTTACCGGTACTATGTTATTTACACTGTGCTTGGATAATTTTTTACGTTTTCGAACACGCATTAAATGTTACAACTAATCCTTATTTCCTTTTATTCTTTATGCAGTAGTCTTGTCCGTATTTTTAATTCAAATTTGGTAGCTTCCAAGTTTCATGAATCTGCGACACAAATTTCATTATTTTTTTACATATCCGGTACGATTTGCCCTGAGAAGAACTGGGACTAGTCCAGTAATTTTTTTAATTTAGTTTTGATAAATTAACTAGTGTTCGATTTTTATTCAGTACTGAAGAACTGTTTCAAATATCTTCATTCTAAAATCTACAGGGTGGGCCAAAAGTACCTTATCTATTACAATTGTCTATACTGTTTTCCATATTTTTTTATATATGTATGTATTTTAGTACAAGATTATAAAGAAAACTTTAGTCGGTGCAGCAGAGTACCCAAAATAATTATATTTGTAGAATCAAAGATCCGTGATTTTAATGTTAAAGATGTACACAGTATACAAAAAATTCGTAGTATTGTTATAAGTTCGAACACAGCGAAACTTCTGGTAACATAAGAAAGTTTATTACATCTTTCATCTTTTAAATCGGGTTTACTTCTGATACTTTGGGTAGCTAAAGTTAATTAGCCAAACAATTAGTAATTTATTTCAGCTGTCATAAGAAAAAACCTGCTAATTATGTCAAGCGAGTAATCCATAGCGTAGCAGAGGAACCTCCAAGTTTTACAAGAAGACGATCATCCGAGTTAAGCACATCCAGGATAAGTTTGAGAAGTATCAAAGTTGACTTTGCACATTGTTGGAATTCTCGCGATTTAATTGAAATATCGTAAGATTCAATTATAAAAATAAAATAAATTCGCACTTATTTTATTTTTCTAAAAAACCTGTATATAAAGTAGTATAAAACGGCATTTTAAACCTAAAGCAAACTGTTTCTCAAATTAAAAAAGGATAGTTTTGAAAATAATAAACTGTGAACGAGTATAACGGTGGCACCGTGAAACGAACGTAACATTTCAAAGTTAGGTGAAATAAACAAAGTTCGAATGTGCCATAACAAATCTTGTTTTTAAAAAGGAGTATTAAGAAGGTTTCTTAAATCATACAAATAAAACAACGTAAGCGAGCAACGGCAAAATAAATTGTCCGCGACCCAGATCAATGCACGAAAACCTACATGCGGTTAAGTTTGACCGCGGGCAGATTTAACTCCTACAAACTAGACAAGAAAAAAAATTTGTTTGAAATGTAAGCATGATTCGCCAAACAAACCATGTTGAGGAATCAGAGAAAATTAATTAAAACTCTAGACGACAGAAAATCGACGTCTTTTTTGTGCAAGTGATAGCAACAAACTACATGAGTCACCAGCAAAAAGATCATTTTTACTTGGCAATGTAACTAAGACGGTACAGCAGCTAAGTACACATACCAAGATTATAAAAATAAAAGAATCTAACGTGAAGTCAGCCTCAGTCAAGTTCTTAAAGAATTTACTAATGGCGATTAAAAACGGGTATTCCATAGCAAACGTCGTACAAACGCGCTACAAGGTCTGCAAGAAGCAATGCCCTCGGTACCCACTGCATTGAATTTTCAAACACCGAAATTACAGTTAAAAGCATCAGTCACCCCAGGATGACAATTTTCAACCTGAATAGAAGAAAAAACAACTTCGCCGATGTATATATTATTTATGTAGAAACGAACTAATTCTAACAGCGAGTCTTTATTAATTAAATAAAGTTAAATTTAAAGAAAATCTAAAATTCTATATATTTAAAGTAATTTATTAAAATAAAAATCATTTTTATGACTAGGTACTTCGGGTGTAGGACAGTCATTGAACTTGACGTTTAAATTTTAAGTCTCGCACCATATGTCTATTTGTTTTCTTGTAGTTGTACTTGTCTGTAAAATTTAGCAATTTTTTCATTTTGATCTTTTATTTTAAAATATAATTATTAATCTTGTGACTTTTATTATTTATTAGAACACGTGTCGACTGGTGGAAACCTACAAATTAAATAAAATATACAAAAATTTATATTCAACTTTTTGGTAGAACATAACATCTATTGTTCTACAAACAAGGCTCACAGATTCTAAGGAAAGTAAATAAAATCCTTAAAATTATGTTGGTTACTCAAACCTTTAATCGGTTGACGGTTTAAATTAAAGTCAATTAATTAAATTCATTAGAGAAATTTCTCAATCTGCCAAACGGTAACCAATAACATATTCCCTTACAAAATTTAATTCATTTATGAAATCTAGTGTCGAGATAAATAGCAGCGTCTCCAATACGCCACCGCTCTTCCAATAATTAACGTAAGAAAATCCTAATTTTATTCACCAATTTTACAACAGACTACATTTTTAACTCAAGGATTTTGTTAATAAATAGATCGCTCGAATCTGGGCAACTGAAAACCATAAACAAATCGAGAAGTACGGATTGCATCTAATTCTAGTAACTGTATGTCACGGAGTTACTTTCGCTAGGGTGCTCGAGCCATACTTGTTTCGAAAAGGATGAAGGTGTCACGGGACATTATCGAAGAATGCTTCGAGAATTCTTATTCTTAGCCTTGGCAATGAAAATCTGTGGTTTTAACAAAATGGCGGACTCTAGTGGAGTAAATAAAATGTGAATTTATTATTTTCATACAGTAATACAGTGTTTCATACAACACGTAGATAGCAAACGTATCTACGACGTCGTAGACGTGCGTACGATGTTAAAGAGGGTTAGTAGGTCTATAATCGGTTCAGGAGTTGGAAATACCATGTAAAGCATAGACCCTAGCAATCATTAAATTTCAAATCAAAACAGAATGGTTTATTGAGCACCACCCGTTTGTATCAAAGTGGAATGTCGTACACAAATGACAAAATACGCGTCGAACCAACCTCGGTACCTAACCTAAAAAGATGTGGGTGCCGAAGCTGAATACTCTAATTATCTGTAAGAAAAGAAAAGAGCACGTTAGTACAACTAACAACAATTTTATCAATAACTGCACACTGCCAGGTTTTGTTGACGTTCCGCGCCTAATGAACAAAATTTTCTTTTTAAATTTGCCGCCGTTTGTTCCGAGTAACGGCGTGGTTGGCAGGACAACAAAAAATAATAAATAAGGAGGGTTTCCTGTCGGATAAAACACGAGAGGCGCGTTTTTCTACGCTCCGTAACGATTGGGAAATAGGTAATCGAAGTTAAATTGACAGTTGAGGAGATTTTTCACATCTGGTGGATTTCGTCAGTGTATAATTGGTAATAACTCGCCACGAGACCCCCCGCGCGTGGCAGTTAATACACGCGTAGTTTGTACTTGAAAGAATTGGTCGTGTGCGTGATTTCTTTTATTGAAGTGTTCGGGTGTGTGGAAGGACTCCACAGATCAGGGTGTCCAGCGATTCTAACAAAAAAAATCAAGCACATTTCAAGGTTTTCAAGGCAAAATAATTTAAAATTCAAGGTTGGCTCATTTAAGTAAGCG
>JAHWXV010473641.1:0-11914 GCA_024586415.1 Phrixothrix hirtus | reverse complement strand
ACACGCACGCACACGCACGCACACGCACGCACACGCACGCACACGCACGCACACGCACGCACACGCACGCACACGCACGCACACGCACACACACGCACGCGCACGCATGCGCGCACACACACACACACACACACACACACATACACATACGACCAATTTCCAAAAACCTGATTTTCGTAGTTAGGTGATCCAACAACGCGTATTACCACTAAAATTTCGCCATCGAAAATTGTGAAGTTAAACAATAATTTCTGTTTTAATTATATTTTATATGGGGCAATGGAAAGTAAAAATTGTACTGAATATAAACCTGATTAATTGTAAATGCGTACATTTATTGTATGATAGCGGTGATGTAACTTACAATTATATCGTGAACTAGCATCATTATTATTTATTGATATCTAAGGCCTGTTGGATAATGTAGAATACTTGTGCAGTAGTTTCAGAAATATTTGAAAGAAGAAATTTATCAAATTAAAATTAACAAACTTATTTAAGGCGATTCTATTTCACAATATTGAACTCAACATACAATTGTTAAATATTTATAATTCGTAGCAGTTTCTAAGGCAATTTAGAAAAAGAAATATTTATTGGAATTATAACAGATGGAATCTTTAAGTAAAACGTCTTTACTGGATTCTCAAATTAATTGACTAAAGGTAATTTTAAAAGAACGTCTTTCAAGCATTTTTTTAGAAATATTCCTAAAGTAATCAATGTAAGAGTCTAGTCAAGAGTATATTTTTAAAGTTTCCATGCAAGTAAATATTCCATTTTGTTAACTGTATTGGAAACTGCTAATAATTATATTTAACAAGTGTATGTTAAGTTGCATATTGTGAGCTACGATTGCCTCAAGCTTCTTTTTTAAGTTTTACAAGTACGGTTCAGTTACAAATTAAAATTAATCAAAGTAATTATTTCACAAGTAAATATTGAGACCTTTTTTATCAGATTTAATTATTGAAGTATGGATAATAGAGAATTTAAAATTTCAAAATGTGTTTGGGCTTGCCTAGATATGAGAAAGCACATTTTTAATTATAAAGGTTAAAAATTATCTCATTTATTAATAAATTAAATAGAGAATTAAAGTATAAAGTCAATAACATATTTGATCAAGGTTCTTGTAAAGAACTAGTAGATGGCCTACTTTAATCGATTTATCTAAAACAAAAAAAATACTTGAGCTTAATAAAAATTTACAGATCGATTCGGCACATGTACTTCTTATTGTATTTTTAATTACTCTGTACACATTTAATTACTGTTTAATTAAAGGTTAACGGTAATACAAATGTCACAAAAGAATAAAAATTCGTAATAAACTGTCAGTCACTTAACGCTGTTTACTTAGCCTTGTAAATATGTAATTGGCTTTCAAAATAGATATCTATTTTTTAAATAGTCATTTGTTATAATAGTCTAGAAACTGAGTTATTGCTCAGTAGAGTTGAGTTCCAGATCGAGCTAGCTGACGAAACCTGTAAGGAACCAAGGCCGAAACTTACTTTACACTAGTGGCGTAAATAATAAACTAAAGAATATTAAATAAATAAATATTTCGCCTCAGATTGTAAATAAATAGATGGCTCTACCCCATTTCATGCTACCATACTTCAGGTAGCTAGATTTTATTACCAGAAGGATTGCCGAACCCCCATAAAGAAGACCTTTGTGCATTTTAGCTAAACTTATGGCAATAAAATAATAAAGTTTATTTGTGAAATTAATTGAAGGAAGGAAATTGCTTTGTTTTAATTAATTATACAAAAATGAATAACATTTTTGAAGTGCTTATGATTTTCTGGTTCCAATGATATCAAACATTAGTTAATCAAAAAAATTGATCATAATAGGGTATTACATTTAAATTTAAACAATTATTTATAAATAAAATAAACATAACTGTACATAAAAATAATGAAAGGAATTGCAAAAATCTTGTCATAGTTCTTGTATTGAATTATTTCTGTTTCTCCAAACGTATTCTATTAAATAGGACTTTACAGTATTTACAGACATACATCCAATTCTTTTGCTAAATTGTCTCTTAATTAAAGACCATCTGGTTTCTATATTCTGCATATGGATATTAAGATTTGTTGGGTGGATAAAATTTCTACTATGATTTATAGTTGCATATATAGCCCAATCGTCCCAAGTTATTATAATCACGCCATATATCTATATAAATAGTACTTCCTGAGAATAATTGTAATTTTTATATTATAAATTAGATCTGATACAAAATACATACCTTGTTCAACGTGCTCTAAAATTACGTCTTCGAGTATTTTGGCATTTCTTCTTCGTACAAATTTTAAAAATATTTTTGGGGATGTCTTATCTATACCGCAAATTCCCATTTAGTTGATCCTATTCTTCCCCTATTATATTTTCTTTTGTTAAAGACGCTTTCATCTATTTCAACTACGTTATTAGGTCCTCCAATTTTTTTGCTCGTTTCATTTAACCACACTGTAATCAATTCACTAAAATGCTTTAATAGTTTTGGTACCGTATGTTTTTGAAAGTCCATATTCCTGAGCAGTAATGTTACTTGGATAACTTTTATTCCACATACACAGTATAATTTTCTCTAATATTAGTTTGAAACAAAATAAAGAATCTACGCACACCGACCCTACATATCCACATCTCCAATTTGTACATCTATATACGAAATTTCTGTTTTTCCGGTTTACAAAATTCCTTCTTCCAGTACAATTACAGGGTTTTGATTGCGGAACCAATCGCCAATTTAATAAAATCGCCGTTACAGTTATTAATTGTAAATGTGTAATTAATGCACGCTGATTATTTAAAAACCCCAGTTTTGTTCATAATTACACAACTACTAAACATTCTGTATAAGAAGAGCAATTGAAATATGCTAAACAATTACTTGCTCATTTTCATGGAAAACAAAGTAGCCTAGAGAAAGTATGGGTCTTTTACTCATTTAGTACAAAAATAATACAATATGTGGTTATTATAGATATTATGAAAAAGGTAGATAAATAAATAACAACTGTATTGTGAATACCTATAACATTTAATAAATATAATTGGTAAAAAGACAAATTGATATTAGCATGATATATACACAGGTACTTTATATATTGTGTTTGATATCGTTGAAATGAGAAAATCGTAAGTATTTCAAAAATGGTATTCACCTTTATATAATTAATTAAATCAAAGCAATTTTCTTCCTGAAATTAATTTTGCAAATAAACTTTAATATTTTATTACCACATGTTTAGTTAAAATGGAAAAAGGTCTTCTTTATGAGGGTTCGGTAATGGTATGGTAGCATGAGATGGCATAGAGCCAAATAGAAACGCATATAACGTTTCAGTTTTTGTTGCTAAGGAACACAAATTCGTTTTTAGTTTAACAAGGCTTAAGCGAGTTGTGATATTTAAGTTTCATAACCTATTTTGTCAATCTTTTCATTAAATGGTTTTAACACCACTATTCAAGAGGTTGATCAACTACACTATTTTGCCGATCACAAGTGAACAATTATTTTGAAGAAAATCCAGATATATTAGAACAACCTTAAATAAACTCGATTTTAAGAAGATTCCTATTGATTCTCGTGTTTGTATAAATTAACTATAAACGAATGTTTTTATAAAGATTTATTTAGAACCAATACGAAACAACTACAAGCGAGAAATAATATTTTGTTAATCTATTATCTATATTAACATAATAATATTTGTTGATAGATTTAGGTTACTACAATCCCACTGTTTCGTACTTCATGAAATTTAAGCGTAATGCTCAATTCTTTTACTTGCTCATAAAGATACGGTTTAACATGATTTTAAAACGTTATATAATTATTTCGAATCACACGGTATATTCGTTTATTATAAATAAATTTTATGGAAGAAACTAAGTATTGTTGTGTATTAATATGTCATAACTTGCGTTATAATTTTATATTTTAGATTTAACACGCGATAACTTCTTATTTAAGAATCAAATTTTTATTTTGTGAAGTTAAATAAAATTGCTGCTTAATAGTCGTTAAGCTAGTGTTAATTCATTTTATGATGTCAACAAAACGTACATGTTTTTCAATGAACCATTCCTCATGAAATGGTCGAGGTTAGACAGTGGAGCACACGCGAATCCTGTTGTATGCTTTTTGGAAATATTTAACGGTCAAGTTTAGGTTATATGTAACATTCTTGAGTTCGTACTAGGAAGGTAGTAAGTAAAAAATCCGATAGGCTCCCTCTATTGGATTTACAACAAGTAGACCCAAAACCTATTATAAAATAAAAGGTGTTCAATTGTTAAGTAAATTATTCGAATTCATGTACCCATTCAGAAGTAATTTATTCTACAATTTTGGAACTCGAATATACAGAGTGTCCGCAATATAAACGATATTACTTTAACAGCAGACATATCTTAATATTCGGGACAACAAACGCTTATAAACTATGTGTCTAAATTACTTAGTTTCCGAAGTATTTATAATTAAAATTTTCAGCCCGCCCCTTCTTTTTAATTTCGCCTACTGTATTGAACTAGAAATAGCTGGTTAACTATAATATATCTTTAGCAACTGCCGAAGCCGACTTGGGTATGACGCATACGATTTCATTAATTATGCTTAAAATAAGTTTTATTTCCTTCCATAAAAGTTCTAGCGTGTGTTAATTAAGCAAGTTTATAAAATCTTTAAAATAAAAACAAGGTTTTTACTTAATAGATATCATTTTTAATATGTATACAATTGTATTATTGAATGCGGACTCATTTCTTTAAATAACTTTCACTTTTACAAAGCCCGTTTAACATGACGTTGAACGTTTTTGATAAATATCTTCATATTATTAAGATTTTCACTCGCTTGTCTTGTGTATACTTTAAATTTTGTGAAAACAATTAAAAATCTAGACGATAAATTAATTTAATTAAAATTTTGCGTAATTAATGTAAATAAAAGTTATGTCAATTTAAGATATTTATCAAATAAGTTTATATTTAATGCGTAAATAATTATAATTAATAAGCAATGGCATTTTACCACATACAAGCAAACTTAGATGATTTAAGAAACGTTGAACTACATTTTATTGACACGAAAAAGTACTCCAATAGTAAAGGTAACATGATATTTGTCAAAAAAAACACTCAGATTTATGTTTTTAAGTATGTTTCATGGTAAAGGATGCTACAGGTCTGTATCTATGACAGATTTTTACGCGAAAATTTACGAAAATTTTTTTTTAAGTTAGATTAAAAATTCCTACAGATTTATGTTCACAAAGGGGTTTGGGTACACGTGTGTTAAATAATGCTTTTTATATCGCAGACATCCTGTATTTCCCGATAAGTTACATGGGATATTCTGTAGTATCCCTTAGTACCAAAATAGCTTATGGTAGACGTTTTGACGGCGAAAAGTCTACAAGGTAAATATCACTATTTATTCTGAACTACAACTTCATAAAGAATAATTCATCTTTGAATTTTTACTAGCACAATTGAAAGATAAACTGCATTTGTTAATAACTGCTAAGTATGCAATCAATTACCTATGAGTGCTAATAAATAATTTTGTTCTGCAAATGCAAGTATAATTAATTATCTATTTATTTTATTATTTTGATTGAAAATTTATGTTATGTGTAAAGCAATGTGATATTAATGTTTAATTGCACATTGTACGTATAATTAAGGCGTATGTTGTAATTTTAATTTAATTTAGTTTAAAGTGGCAAGGTGATCACCCTGATGATATTATAGAACGTAAGTACCGATTATGGAATCTTCGTATTGTTGGCTATTTTTAATTTGTTTAATAAATATATTGGTTGAATTTTAATCTTTTATTGCGAGTATAATTTAGGATAATTATTGAAGTACAAGTTTCAGGACATACATATAATGTATCAGTAATTGTAAAAACAGTGCACAATATACCACATTGATTTCAATTTCCTTTGGCGCCCTTGGAAAAGAGGAAATTCTTAATTTCGGCCTTGATAAGTTTTTATTATTAGCTAATTTTTTTTATCATAATCGTTTAGTATTGGATTAGAAACTCGCCCCCTTAAACTGTGAGCGCAGGAAACTTATTTAAAATTAACACCGATATTAGTGCAGTTACTTGCACGCTCTAATTTCAGTTTCAAAGGTTCTTCGGTCTAACTTCTTAAAACCAAAACTATTTCATACTAAAGTACATAACCATTGCTGATGTATTAACATGTGAGCATAGCTTTAGATATTAAGACGAGTTCACATTACTTTTCAATTTAGCATTTACAAAATAGATATGCTGCTATTTAAAAATAGTTTTAGTAGAAAGAAATTTGCTTTGATAAAAAAAATATATTTTTTTTAAATATGTGAGATCAAATTTGAATCTTAAAAATATAAACACTCCCTTAGGGAGCTTTTGAATAACGATAAACATTTATAAATTGCTTTCAAAGGGTTTAATTTATAGAGAAGGTATTTCAGTAAATTGAAAGCGTTAAGAAATAATTAAGTTACTTCAATGCTCTTTACTGCTTATAATGTAATCTGTTTCGATTTTATTCATTTTCAAGAAATTATTTATCTCATTGTTTGTAACTTCAAATTTGTATAAATGCATACATTTCTAAAATAAAGGACTATTATAATTTTAAAAAGTTGTTAAGCTCGTTTAATCATTGTTAAAAGATAGTTTACGAAAACATGGCATAATAATGTTAGATAATGCTTTTTAAGTAAAAATAGGAGCGCCGTCATGCACACGAGAGATATTGCGTTTCAATTATAACTTGTAATTTAATATAATGGTCGCTTTTTGTATCAATAATAATTATGTAATTTGTATTTAAATTATTTGAAGTTCTTCTCCGATTACAAGGACTTTACAACTAGACGTTGGCTTCCAAAGTTTTGGGGGTTAACACGTTTCATGTCTATCTATATATTTACCATGATTTACTAATTTTATATTATTTATTCATTAATTAATTAATGTGAAATATGAATATTAATATTTGAATTAGTGTAAAATTGAAATTATCCTGTTAGTTGTTGAAATTTGAGAAGCAAGGTCTTACTATTGCAAAAGTTAATGAAAAAGAAGCGATTTACTTTAAACGGATGCTAAATCATATTAACAAAATTACCAATTTGATGAGTTACAAATTTGTCATACAAGTTTATTGAAATAGTAGAGTAGAGAAATTATAACTAATATTTGAATACACAAAATAAGCAGAACTTTATATCTATATTATTAAATTAGGAGGTAGTAAATTTTTTGACTAGAAGCGTACTTTAATAGTAGTCCTGTGCATTAAAACGAACCCTTATCGTTGACTTAACTTAGTAGAAGGGAAAAGCTCGTACAATAAATTGTTTAACAAATTGTTAATATTACCACTGCATGTGAAAATGTATTAAATAAATTAGTAGGCCATCTGTAATACCATAATTGCAACAGGGTGTAAGAGAAGTACGCACTTTGACACGAATCTGTTTATGGGGATTAGGTAACCGCGCCAATGCACTTTAGCGATAAAGATAAATATCGACAACAAGGGAAATTATAATTTAAATTTATAAACTGTAACAGTTTTTTATAAAAAGTATGATGGTATGTTGGTTGACGTAGCATGACGAGGTGTAACGCTTCTGAGGACTGCCACTCAATGGGGAATTGAGCTAAAACCCTGACTGTAAATCTCTACAACTTGTTTGAGGACATAGGGTCTTAAGGATGGGCGTTCCTTGGTATCTTTGATCTGGAAGATTCAACATCCAAATGAAGAATCCATAGGGTGGTGGAAGGAGGTAAAATTTCGCATACTGAAATTATCCTCAGGGGAGCTGAAGGACCTCTGCTGCTCCTACTTTCTTGTAACCCAAGCGGGGTTAATGCAAGCTTTCAGAGATCGGTACTTCGGAGAAAAAATATCTAGAAAAGCTCTATGCTGAGATGGCTATCTCGTGATTGACTTAAAACATTCTGCTTCAATGGATTTCGATATAGGGTTGGATTCGAGAGGTAATAATTGTATGTAAGTATAGTTGGAGAACGCCATAATATTAGATTCGCTTAGTGCGCTACTGCCCCTCTTCATCGGGAGCGGAGAGACTTCTATTCTGGTCTGTAGGTTGGTGACTTAATGAGTTCTGTGATTAATCTTAGGGTACGGCGTAATTATTTTCTACAATTTTTTGGATCATTCGTTTAATAAAATTATTTTAAAGCAAAGTCAATATAAATGTAAATACTTGTGCACTTGGTTTATGGTTTCAACAGAAAAAATTAACGAAAAGGGATCTATGATAATTTGGCTACATTATTGTGGAAAAGATTATACAATTGTCATCCATTAGTAATTATTGACAAAACATCAATTACTAAAACATTAAAATCTATGCATACTCGAGCATACGGGATATCCTAGAAATAAAAGCCATTACATAATATATTATTTACACGTACGCGTAAAAGTCGCTCACAAATATGGACTTGTATAGCCTGCATTCAAGTATAAGTTATTTTTGACACACAATAAATGTTTTATGTGTATTTTAAATATCATATTACTTACGTTGTTTGTTCACTCGTTTTTCTATAAGGAAGGAAATCAGTTGTTCTGGCTCCATAAATTTGATAACGATTTTTTATAAGAATATGAATTTAAAAATCCATTTTACGTTATGGCTATTAAAATATGATTGTAAATATAGAATTGAACATTAACATATCTACTAAATCCTGTAGTATACCTAACTAAATGAAGCTGTATGTATTATTCGAATCATGACAAAACGCTGTTACCGGAATTTGTGATTGCAAAATGCACATTTTAAAGGCGTATTTAAAAATTGTATTCACTGATTTCCATTTAAAATTGTTTATCGAAATTTTCTTGTGGTATAAACGCATATATTCAAATTATTATTTTGTACTAATTCATGTCACATTGAAAACTTGAACTTTAAATAGAGAATTTTAATTATCATGTTATAGGATTAATAAATATGTAGGCTATAAACATTTTAAACACGAAATCTTCGTTAAAATTTTTTTATTATTAATTAAATTCCCATTTATAATTTGCTACATTAATTTTGAATAATATCTAGTACATATTCGTAATCAGTATGTGTCATCAACGCTGTACTGTATACCTCAAAACAAACGGTGATTACAGTGGTCAAATAATTTAATGGACGATTATAATCAACTAGGTTAACATGCAAGTTCGCATTCAAAACTTTAATTTCAAATATTACGAAAACCATTAAGAAACATAATTTTTATGTTTTTTGGCGTACATACTGAGATCGTATTTCCAGGACATGCTATATTAAGAGTATTCAGGTATGAGGACTATTGCTGCAATAGAATTTTCTATAATATGCAGACGCTCAGAAAGAGCAAGTGGAAAAGTTTTTAAAAACATAAGTGATTAATGTTGTTTATAAAATCCGGATATTTATTTTTGAACGGTATGTGAAAAATGATCCAACAGTTCTTTTTAGTTTTTTAATAAAATCCGACAGTCTTAAATGTCTGGCTTTTGAAGTTATGATATGTTACTCTGTTTTAACAAATAGTTCCATAGAATATAAAATGAATGTGAAAATCAAAATCCACCACCTATCTATAGTTACAAAACTTCTTGAGTGACTTTTAAAACTATAAGGGAGCGTTTGGCATACATTGATAAAAATAAAATTTAAGATATGATAAGAAGTAAGTAAATTTTTAAACAAAGTTATAGAAATAAGCCTACGCGATACTCCATTTGGTGAATTTATAACTAACCATAATGGAAGCAAAGTTTAGCCACAAACAATCGTATAATAACAGTGTGACGTGTTAAATAAAGAGTAAGCAAAGGCTAATAAATAGTAGAAAATTCACAAAATACCTTTAAACTTAAGAATTAATCCAGTCACTTTAACAAAAACTTTTAATATTAAGATCTAGATATTGTCCATTATTAAACATTAATACTGCATATGGTAAGCTTAAAATTGAAAATAATCTAAACAAGGTTATAAAAATGCAACAAGTGCAAAAGTTTGATTCATTAATGAATGAAAATAAATTTTCATAAGAATACAAAACCCTGCTTGTATAAATTAAATAAAAAGAGTCAGTATATAAATCGAATACACAATTAAGTTAATTTCCATTGTCAGTGCGACTATAGGTATATCAGTCGCCGGAAGAACGAACATTTTAACTTTTGTCTTAGCATTTGTCTCGGAATGACTTCCCGAAGTAGCATCGTTTTATAGTCGACGCACATCCTGCGCAACATTTTGCTCTATATATGTAATAATAGGTCCATTTAAATTTATAATTCAGAATATAATAAATATGAAGTGTTTTAGTTTTATTATTTGCTCTATACCTAAGAATACTATCGCTTTCGGCTGACATCGATATTAACATAAAGCTCTGACTGTTAAATAGAGAATAGCACAACCACACTTATAAGATTATACAAATTAAAGATGTCTTTATGTCTACTGAAATCTGTGGCACTCGTGTAAGTTAATTTGAGCGTTTTTAGTTTCCTATTTTGAATACATGCGAAGGAAACTTTAGCATTATAGTGAACGAGTTAGAACCCTTAATTAAGATGCTCTTTAACTATAAGCTATAATCATCAAAATTGTCTATGAGTCTATTAGAGATGCATTATAGTATACAAGCCTGCATTTAAGTGACATTAAGCACTACAAATTCCAATTTCCCGCACACCCGCGCTCCAGCGTAGATTCAAAAACCTCCGACCATTAATGTAGCACGGCTGATTCACAACACTTTCATTTATTAATGTTTTCGCGTAAACATCTACGATTCTGTACATATGGATATATAAGAATATCAATTAATCGAGAAACAATTAGTTCTGTTTGTATATAATTACAATTTTAGTTAATAAAAAATAAATAAATGTAGCTGTTGTCTGAATCAAATAAAATTTAGCAGAATTAAATAAAATTCAATGATGTTGAATAGAAATAAATAAAACGCGAATTAAGTTGAATAAAACACAAAAAGCAAATATTTTGAGCCCAAAGAAACTATTGGCTACTCCGGAGCACATTAACAATTAAAAATTTACCATAACGGCAACAGCATATACAGAGTTAACCCAAAACGTAACAAATGTTTATTAACGCACCATAAAGTATTTTTTATAGTCCATTATAATTTGGAAGCATCAACATTCAAATTTAAAGATAAGACTTTAAAAAGTTAGAATTGAAGTAATTTTTTATCGAAATAGTGTTAAATTCTGATAAAATGTAGTATTTGTAACACATCTAAAGCATTGAAACTTTATAATACGTTTGAATAGTTTTTAAAATGCCTTTTCGGTGTGGAAACCCTTTAAAGGTTTCAATACCACATAAACAGATATTTTTGTAAAAATTCCAACGAACCTTGTAATAATTATCAATATTTAGTTATTGATTGCATAGCCTATGAATTTATAAATTTTTTGAAGAAATAGTAATTGTGCTGCATCTAAAAAAACTAAATCTGTTATTTAAAGGTAAAAGCTTTTATACTACTTAGTCTGCACATATCTAAGATATAAAATCATTCGTTATATTATTTTATTTACATAATTTCTTATTAAACTGGGGTATTCTTTATGTGGAATTAAAAGTTCCACCACTTACATGTTTGCAAGAAATTTAATTTTATAGAGATATCTTTTATCAAATCAAAGAAATCTGGTACACGTATTCTTGGAAAAATGATTTATAATAATCTAGAGTTTACTGATCCTCAGTCAATTATTAATACCTTCAGTGAGTATTTTTCTAGTGTATTCCTACCATCTAATAATGAATCTGTTGATTATACAAAACTACAGTTTAATAATATGCC
>JAHWXV010473567.1:0-11702 GCA_024586415.1 Phrixothrix hirtus | reverse complement strand
ACAATGTTTATTTATATTCACTAAATTCTACACTTATTTATAAGTAACTATGTACACTAATTTATTTTAAATATTTAATTATTTATTTTACAATGCACCACCAGCAAACATTTATCTATAATTCTATTTATGTATATTTATATTTATATCAGTAATGCACAATACAAGATTCTAACAATAACTAATTCCAAGAGAACTCAATTCGCTGATTATATAGGAAAGATGTTCTAGAAACCATTGAAATAGGAACATTCCAGAATATTACTTAAAATAATGATGTAATGCTATGACTCATTGCTGACCTAATGTATTGACAGACATAAATTACTGCAATGAGTCATTTGCGGATTACGTCATCTATTTTATTACAAAGAAAACATGCTAGATGAATCTAGAATTTTCCATTTACTGTTTCTAATTTCTGTTACAGTATTTAGAATTCACTAAATTGATTTAAATTGGTCTCAGGATCCACTAGTAGACCCAGGTTTCATTTCCTGTCATTATTTTACACATGTCCAGATCTTGTTTCAGCAAATACCAATTTATTAAAGAAATCTCCCGACAAAAATATTTCCGTTCTAGAGTCTTGGCTGCCACTTTTCTCATACATATAAAATGTATACGAAACCTGATTTCGGTATCTTCAATGCTTCATTTATCCCTGCCACCTTCAAATGTCAATTTTCATCAACCATTGACTCATCTTTCTACACATTTCAGGATTCATTACAGTTTTAGGTTGCGCTTGTCTTGAAATTATTTTGATCACTATTTTATTTGATAAACATGATTCGTTCTACATATAGTACACTCCCAATGTTCTTTGATGTATAATTGTCAATCCGTAGCCTCCTAAAATTAAGAAATTTATTACACTTTGATACTCAAATTTACCTAAACTCATTTTTAATGGCAACCTAATACACAATAATGCAAAAATATGAATGGATGAAATTTTACACAATAACTGTTGGTACTATATTCATTTATTTTTATGGTTAGGTAGATTACAAATCTAGCACTCCTCGTATATTGATTACGTTTAAATTATTAGTTCCCTATCGATAATTTCCTAAAAATTAGTCCCTTTTAATTGTATATTGTTCGAAAAAAACTTCTGAAATGTATTGAGATTATTGTTCCTCGTCAGAATTGTGTATTGTGTATTGTGATATTTGAAATACAAATACTGGCTTTGAGAGTTCTCTTTTATGATGTATAATTTAATATATTTAAATATTTAGAATTTTATTTTCAATTGTTATAATGCCACATTTCTATGCTATTCTTGTTTGAAATAATTTTATCTTATGATCGTTATTCACTTAATTTATTCACACTATACAATTTTTTGCTTAGTCAATAATTTTGTAATACATGGTAGTAATAATTAAAAGAAATTATTACATTATTTCCAAAATTGATGTTGTAATTAATAGATTATTTTATTAGTATTATACCTACAAATGGTTATTAAGGTGTCTTTGTGGGGTCTATCTTAGATATGGAAAATAATGTTCATGTCAAGTCTAACAACTTACCACAAGTAAATATTTTAATTATTGGCAAATTCTTTGCACAAAGTGAACACTTTTCTGCAACATAATTTAAAAGGGTAAAACAAAAATCTAAGAATAAATATTTGTTAATGATCATACTTACATATGTTAAGTTAACAGTATTATGTTACATTGTATCCGGCCATGAATCATATGAAGACTAGGTTACATCGTAGTGGTAATACAAGCTGCCCATTCTTGCAAGAACGATAAGTTTCAGCTGCGCAGTAGCAAATGAACATTTAACTGGGAGCTGGCTTTACATATGTAATTCGATCTGTACAATTGGATAAATTCCAGTAAAAATAATTCCTCAGTATTCGATATTATTTCCTGTTTTTTTGTATATTATATATTATATATTTATTCTAATTTATTTAAGCAGAAGACATAAAACTATTCTTTTAAACTACATTTTAGTTACGGTATTTCTATCGTAGAGATAATAGTTACTATGTCAATATAACTAAATTGCATAACTACTATATTTCCTAATTATTGCAGGTAAAAAACAGATACTTATAATTGTGATATTTATAAATAAAGCATTGTACAGATTTTTAATTTTATTTATATATTACTGTCTTAAACGTTAGTTAAACTAAAGAAACTTGACCTTCACCTAAACAAAAACAAATTATAATTAGTATTTTGCATCATTATCACACATTACCCCATTTCTGTTTAGCTTCGCATATCTCATCCTTCTTGCAAGAATGGGTAACCTACATGCCTTGAACATAAAAGTAAAATAAAAATCATCGACTAAATTAAACTGAAAGCTCTAAATGTTACTTGCTTAGATGTAATAACCTGAAGTTATAACCTTAATCTGTTAACTCCGGCTAGCTAATCTTCACAGGGGTGACCAATAATTAGATTAATTAATCAACTAATTTCACAAGCAATTTCCAGTTGAGCACACCATCAGTTATTTTGATAGAATTAATAGTAGGCGAAATTCCTCGAGCAGTAGTAAAACTTAAATAATCACTTACATTCATAAATAAATAATTAAC
This sequence comes from Phrixothrix hirtus, assembly GCA_024586415.1. Classification (NCBI taxonomy): domain Eukaryota; kingdom Metazoa; phylum Arthropoda; class Insecta; order Coleoptera; family Phengodidae; genus Phrixothrix; species Phrixothrix hirtus. Next base: position 9,121 of record JAHWXV010473567.1, on the reverse strand, counting down.
AGTAACAATTAATCATTTAATTCAACAAAAGGACCATATCACAATTATTACACTTCAACAGTCGGTACTTGATAGTTAATAGTTAATGTATCGAATTTAGAATATGTAAATTGATCGGGCGTTACCCCAAGTAAATGAGGGATAAATTTGCAACAATTGAATATGAAATAAAGTATTACCCTTCAGCTGGTAGGTGGCAAGAATCCAGAATCCTCAAAACGGCAGCTCGGCAATCAATCAAGCCTATTAAAGATGGTGAAATGATGTCTCCAGCGGGAAGTTGTTTAAACTCTTCAGCTGTAACGTACAGGCAGTAAATGTTTGATAGAGAATTACATATAATGAAGTCGGGATTGAAGCCTGAATCTCAATTATAAGCTGTGCTTGATCATAAAATTAAATCGGAGTAATATTGTTTCATTTTAATTGGATTGAGATGAAAATATGAGAACAATAAACAAAAATAAACTGAAGGAAATAATTCGTGCTGAATCATTGATTAATTATTAAATGAGTTTAATTGCCAAATAGTTAATTAATAAAAGCAAAATCCAATTGTGAAAAATTCCTAATTTTAAAAAAATGTTAGGTTCAAAATAATATCGGCCAACGCTTGCATGGAACCAAAGAAACTAAAAAAGAATGAAATAGATACATAAATAATGTAATTACGAGTATTAAAAGAAACTAGCGATATTGATTGAATTTTTATGAGTTATATTAGGCTGCGAAGCCAAAATAAGGCATCTTAAATGCCACGCATTTTTAAGTCAAGGTAACGGCAACCAACAAAGATAATACACTGCATAATAGTTATACTAAGATGGCAACTTGGTACACTAAATAATGGTAGATTATATTCAAGTCACCCACCACAATTTACGCTAATAGTGCATTTGGGAATAATTTTATTAAATAAGATACCTCTACATTTAAAGATGTAGTCCTTCAGATTCCACTAGAAGCTTAATACCGGCTTCCTTCCCCCCTTTTATTAAAACCTACGACACATTCTAAAAAATATCTAATTAAATTTTGCCCATTATAACCAAAATAAGAATATATAAATGATTAATAAGATGAAATATGAACTGGAGAAATGACACCGTAAGGGAATTAATTAAATATAATCACACTGAACATTGATTACTTCAATAAGAAATTTTGAAAACATAGTTGATTCGCTAATCTGAAGCAGACTAGCCCTTCCGTTCCCTGCTCGCTAGAGCACTGCGGCTACGTACAGGATCGTACTCATATCAGACCCGGATTTCAAACTATCTTCACCTTTATCTATTATACTTTCTGAAATAATTGCAATTAAACAACGCGCCCGCGCGCGCGTGATATATATTTACATTAACTTCGAATTATATTAATAAATTGTATTCAATGATAAGGGAAATAATAGACATCATGTTTCACATGATGTACTTAAATCGTTCATAGATTTTGTATAGTTAGGATATATATTTTCTTTAATTCGAGAACCCCAATATTAAATAACCCAATATTGTACAGTAAGAATAATAAATAACTAAAAAATTTAATACTACATCGTAATCTGACAAAGTTAAGTTAAAATAACTAGAAAAGGACACATAAGCCATCATATATGCGCGAATAAATTATAATGTAATAAATTAAAGGGTAGATTATCTATGGTTGCTTATAGGTTACAAATAAAATTTTCGTTCTGTACTATCTTTACATTGTTTTTATCGTAAATCTATTCGCATTTACTTGCACATATACATATGGGATGCTCTATGTGTTCTTCACAAATTATTTTACTTTTACATATTAAAATGCGATAAAAGTATTGTGCACAACAACAATCTATTTAAATCAAATTTCTCTATAGTACGTTATTTGACGCTGGATCAAACCTCTTTTTTAAATTTTATTTTCAGAGCATTGTAACAGGCAAAATACAAAACACAATCTGACAAGCAGTTGATAAAAATGATATCTTAACTCAGCATAACCTATTTAATAAATGCATGTCTTTTAATCTAGTTATTACCAAATGTAAGAAACGTTAGAAAATAGTAATTTAAAATAATAACTTATATAATATTTGCCCAATACAATAACGGTACGTTTTATTAATACGTTGATACTGGTAAAATTTAAAATTTTTAAAAATAATATTAACATGAAGTTGGAGATACTTTACGCGATAGTGGCGTCATAGTACTTCGATAAATTACAGAATATTTTAAGATTCAAATTAATAACAAAGTTGTAATTAATTCATTCATTATTATAAAATAAATTACTTTTTTAGAAAATGTTTAATATATTATCACATTAATATATACAACTAATAATTTAAGCAATACAATTTTTTTTTTATTTACAAGCCAACCATAAATTTTTCAGCAGAATACTTAATGGTGTGTCCCCACTAAATCTTAAAAAATGTTTAAAACTACGTTTGAAGAATTTAATACATCTATTATTTTTTTTTATTTTACAGAACTTTGACTTGAAATTAAATAATTTTTACAGCAAAATATAAACTTTCTACTAGCTTCATTTGTGCGTTTAGAAATAATTGACTTGATCACCCATGAACTTTTAATTAAAATTTTACAGGTAGAACCATACGCTATGTTAAAAGATACACGAGATCCTCTTAAGGGTAATGATCAATTTGAAGGATATGCAATTGATATAATTCGAGAATTAGCAAATTTAGAAGGATTTAATTATACTTTTATTCGAAATGAGTTTGACATGAATGGTAATTATAATGAAACTACTGGTAAATGGAGCGGTATGATAGCAGATGTTTTGAGTGGGGTAAATTATTTAATAATTATTATTTTTAACTCATTGTAAATTTTTAGAGAGGTGATTTAGCTATTGGAGATTTAACAGTAACACGGCAACGTCAACAATTCGTAGATTTTACAGAACCTTTTATGGCTTTAGGTAACCATTGCAAAATGAGTCATTTCTACATTAATGTATTTTATTAGGTGTCCAAATATTGTATAGAAAACCTACAAAGTCAGCTCCAGATTTCTTTTCCTTTGCCACTCCATTTGGTACTGACGTTTGGATACTTATAGTGATTACGATTTTCACAATGTCTTTTATGTTTTACCTAATAGCTAGGCTATGCCCTAGCGAGTGGAGTAATCCATATCCATGTGTAGAAACACCTCAAAATCTTGAAAATCAATTTAATTTTAGTAATTGCCTATTTTTTATTTTGGGAAACCTTATGCAGGAAGGTGCTGATTTTGCACCAAGGTAATATAACTTAAATATATCAAACGTCATATGAAATGGAAATGTTGTAGGGGTTTATCTACAAGAATATTAAAAAGTGTTTGGGCTTTTTTCATTCTTATAATGGTATCAACTTATACTGCAAATATGGCCGCCTTTCTTACTGCAGAAAAAGATGCATGGGTGTTCACAAATATCAAAGAATTAGTGAAAAAAGCAGATGCATTGGGGATCACATATGGTGCATTAGGAACTGGAGCCACTTATAAACTGTTTGAGGTTTTAATCACATTTCTCTTAACAACTCTCACAAATACTAATTTTCATTGATCTTCTTTTAAATTAAGAGACAAATCAAACCCTTGTCTCCACTCACTAGGGGGGGAGAGGTCTGTATCCATTTTTATGCATAGAAAATCAGTTTAGTGGTTCTTGAAGGTAACATAGCTGTGATAAATTTTCATCAGGGTGCCACCCTGGTAAAATGGACATAACTCCTGAATTCGCCATTTTTCTGATATAATAAACGTATCTAGGATATTTGCAGTTGATTTATATTACTATAATCGTTGCAGATACGATCGTCAAAAAGTCGATGTGTAAAAAATATATCTGTAGGTGATAGCTACAAGAATATCTATAAGGAACTGTTTGAGGAAATGAAACCACACTTGTATAACAACTAGCGTTAAAACTTAGAAAGTTATTTAGCGGGTGTTTGTATAAGCTTTTTTATTCCACCCAGGCAGATGTGACAATAGACGCGACCAAAAATTTGTGTTATTGCCTTTAATAGTGGCCTATATCTCACAAGCGGAGACCATACAGCACTAGCTCTTATTACGCTTTTTATTTCTAAACATTCAGCGAATGTTTTCTGACTAGAAAAGCTCCTCAAAATAATGCACAGTTTCAGAGATATGAACCGATTGCTGCAAAACGAAAACCTGAGTTTGATGCTAAGCATTATTCTGCCCTCAATAACTCGGAACCAAAATTGTTCCACAGGGTCTATGTAAAAATTTTTGTAATAAGACTTACTGTAATAATATGTGCCATTTCGGAACTATCGGCCCACGACCACCATTTCCAAAATGCCGGATACGGGTGTTAAGCCCGCTTTGCCAGGCTGGCACTCTGATATAAATTGATCGCATACGTGGTACCTTCAAGATCAACTAAGGTAATTTTTTATATATCGAAGTGGACACAGAATCCTTATACAGCAATTGTATCATTAATATTCCATATGTTTGTAAGTACAAATTTATGACATATAGAGACTAAAATTTGAAGTTCCATATTTATAAATGTTCTATTTATAAATGTATTTAAGTGCGAAACATTTATTTTTTTACATTTATGTTAGAGTCACAACGTATATAATGTCGAATTATATTGTATGATCTAAAAACTTATTCGCAGTTGCCTTATAAATAATTAATGTGAGCGTGAGTGTTAGTTTTTCTAACAATTCTCATACCTATACGTTCTTGATTTAAATCAATTGTTAACCACAGGTGGGTCGGAATCCCACTCCATATCGAAATAAATATGAGTTCAAGTCGTAACTGAAGTTTTTCTCAGGGCGGAAAGTGGTTAAAGCTCATCAGGTAAGATAGGTTAAGCTAGTTTTAAAAAGATTTGAAACCCAAATTAATGATATAATGTGAGGATATTGGCAAAAAGAAGAGAACTAAATCTATAACTAAAAATTGTAAAAAATATGACAAAGGCGACTGTGAATAAATTTTCTTAGGTCTTGCGAAATATCTTACACAATTTATCAAAAGTATATTTACCTAAAAGGAAGCCGAAAATGACTTATACAAAGAAGCATTTAAATATATGAAAAGTCACCCTCAAGCCTTAGAAAATTCTGTCGAAGATGGCGTACGTAGGGTTTGGGAAGGTATAGACAACTATGCGTTCTTTATGGAATCTTCCAGCATTAAATACATAACCGAAAGAAAATGTAATATTACTGCTATTGGAAAACGTTTAGATGAAAAGTATTATGGAATAGCCATGAGAAAGGGTACGTATTAAAATAAATAAATTTTGACAAACCTAAATAATTATTTTACAGACTCACCTTATAGAAATAGGTTGAGTGCTGCAGTTCTACGTTTACTAGAATCTGGAACGATCGACCAAATAGAAAGAAAATGGTGGGAACAAGAACACGGGGGTGGACAATGTTCGGTAATTTCCAAAGTAATTTAAAAATTAAAATATTCTGACTCAAATTTTAGAAATCACTTCAGGCTATCAGTGCTCCACCTTTAAACCACAAACACGTAGCAGGTATTTTTTGGCTTACTCTTGGGGGCACAATTATTGCTGGTGTATTAGTAGTTGTTGAATTGTTTCTACAGGTAATTAAAAAAGTTGGAAAACACCGACGAATAAAAGAATTGAAAGAAGAACTGAAATTTTACTTCAAATTTGAAAGAATGTCAAAGCCAGTAAAAAAATGTTAAAATGTCTTTAAATAAATACAACAAAAGCTATGAGTTAAATTTATTGCTTGTTAGAATTGAAATTAAATCGATTAACCTCGGTGGAATAAAACAATTACTAAAGAATAAAAAAAATTTAATTTTCAATATATTCATTTCTAACCTTCTTTAGTTTTACGATTAACAAAGGAGGTCTTTCAGGTATCAGACGCCGATTTTAATTATCTTCTGATATGTTATAGCTAACTAAAAAATAACCGACACGTATTTATTTCAGCAACTTACGAACGATTTAAGAAATTAAATTGACCCCTAAAGTTGGACCTGTTTTAGAACATATTGGTAATTTGACCTAGAAGGAATAGTCCGATTCGAATTATACAAACGGTAAAACGTTTAACTTCATGCGAAATGGAAATATATTCTTTTTCGATACCTATGTTTTATTTGGAGGATACGAACTACCCTAAAAAAAATTAAAACTGACAAATACACCTTCTAAAGTAATATAACTTATTTGAAATAATATATTTTGTAAATAATGCTAAAATTCAGTTTAAATGTTTTTGAATTTCATCAGAAATTATTCTAAGATTTCACGGAACCAAAAATGTAATAAATACGATGAAAAACTGCATTACGTTAATGAAAATGTTATTAATTTCGAATCGAAGATTGAATTCATCAGTGTAAAGAAAGGTCTTTCATTATTTGACAATTATGTACTTTCGTCTATTTTATGATCACAAATTCGTTATATTTATGATAATACTCATCTCGTAATTATCCATATGTGTTCGTTAATCCAATGATCTAATTTCATTATATCCATAGGGTCAGTTCATTGTTCTAATGAATATCATCATTATTCAGATGAATTGAGTTCGTTGATATTATTATTATAGATTAACTGTTTTGTTACACAAAACGTGCACACATCTAGGAAAGATTGTTATTTCCTGGTGAACCCAAGTAGTTTTGCTAGCTCTGGTGATGAGGTAAGAAATTCGGGAATGGTGAGTGAGTTTAAAAAAAGTTGAGCGCCAACACGTCGTTTAAAAAGATGACTCCTTATCAGCTTGGCGTGTAAAACTGAAGATCTGGAAATTTGTGGCTAGGTAATATTCAAAATAATTTAAATAAAAATATAAACCTTGGAAGAAATAAACTTTATAGCAAATAAATAAATGAATTTTGACAAAGTTCATTGCATAAAGTATTGTTTCAGAAATGATGCAATAATGTACATAAATTCAAAATACGGGAAACTAATCAATTTAATAACAATTTAAAATTTTCAGTATACGAATTTTACAATAAATACTCAACTATATAAACTGTACGTTGTACATAAAAAATAGTCACAACATACTTACAAAATGCTTTGATGTGTTCCTTTTCCTTTTGTACAAAAAAAATCGGGTTTAATGATAAGTAATTTACCTAAAACAGATTTAATTATCCACAGGTACGTTTATATTTAAATAAACAAATGTTTTATAACTGTAAAACTTTATTCACGGGTAAACGTAATTTATCGAGGGCGAAATTTATTTAATTCATGAAAATTTCACCATCTCTAGCAGCAACCGCAGCGGTATGAGCCTCTGGATACAATTGGTACTTTGATGACGTTCAAGATACCTCATTGCATGTAAGCTGACGGAAATGCAGATTTCCTCACCCTAGATATAAATATTATCGCCGTCCCTGAATTGACTATCAGGTGTGCAGAATTTATTATCTATAGTTGACGAAAACATCGAAATAATTATAGCTGAATAATCAGAGCATATAAATAGAAAATTTACCATGTGTGGTCCAGATAAAACGTTATTAAATTGTTCCAAAAATTTGCATCTTCCAAGATATGCATAATAACAATTAAATTAAATCGACTATTGCCTTAAACAGAAATATCTTCATGTTGGTGCGTTGGCCACAAAGAAAGCTTGTGATTATCTAGGAATAAACTAGATATCCTATTAAAATTAATTTTCATTTCTCGAGTGGCACTACCACAAAAAACATTTTGGCGGAAACTTTATTCCGCACATTTGCAACGAAAACTTCTTATTCGTAAAAGCAAACAAAACAATTAAACTATATCTCGCAATTAATTCTTTGCGAACGAAAACAGGAGACCGCCTCTGCCTGGAGGCTCCGCTAAAAAAGCCTTGAACGCCCCTCACAGTCGTTCTTTATCGCACACGTGTCCAACACATGCTTTAAAAATCAACTTTTCCATACAAAATTTTAGAATAGTATATGCGAACTAAAAACGTATACTTAAAAATTTACCAACCACTAACTTTTGTAAATTCTTTAAAAAATTTTAAATTTACGTTAATTAATTCAAGATGGTTACTGCACCGCTGTAAAATGAACGCAGCAGTTTCAAAGAATGACTTTATTAATATAATTAATTATGTTTGTTATTTTAAGAAATTTATTTCATAAACTCAATGATCTAGATTTATACTTTTAATGACACAAGATTTTTTTATTTAATGAACACATTCATTGGTTTGATGAAATGATTTTCAAATAATAATAAGAAATTAATTAGGTATGTATATGTCATTTAAAAGAAAGCTAAAAACTAACGGGATAGAAAAATAAAAAACAAACTTTTATTTTTGCACTTCTACAATAATTACAAATTCAGGATAAATGAGAAATTAAAATATGTACTTTTGAGTACGTTTTGTTATACTTAAATTTGAAAAAACACTCCTCTATAAAATTATAAAACATTTCTGATTCACCAGCAAATTCTAAGTCAAATAAATAAATTACTTTAAAATACATATCTCAAGCTTAGTAAATTTGTATCTTATGACATCAAAATTAACAAAAATGTCCTTAGTACTAAAAACGTAGTTTCCAATCGCATAAATGCTGGATTGAACGGCGATTCGTGTTCTAATAAGGAAATTGATTTGGTCTTCCACCTCTTGTTGGCTGGAACCAATAAAAATTACTGATTCCTGAGAATCCTTTGCAGTAAATCAAGTAATATCCTTCTTGCCACTATGAACATCTTTTTGATATTTTAGTGGTAGGCACAAAATAGCCATGGAGTACTCAAATTAAAGCAACACTGCGTTCATCTATAAAAATAACTTTCAATCAATGTGAATCTGCCATATTAAGCCACTCAGAATTTAAAATTTATTAAAATTTTTCTATTGATAATTTATAAAAATATCATTGTATAATTTATAATAAAAAATAGTTTTAAACTTAGTTCAAAGGTATTTAGAACAAATATTCGTATATAGACTGTAATCCTTCTTAAAAATAAAAATCTTTCTTAATTGAAAAACAATATAAGTTGGACGCCAATGTAATCTTTCGGATTTAATAAAAATAATATGAGGGAGAGATTTAAATTTCGGTAATTAAAAGAAATA
>JAHWXV010473557.1:0-14293 GCA_024586415.1 Phrixothrix hirtus | reverse complement strand
TTCTCAAAAACAGCTATAACTTTTATTTTTAAATGTGCTACGGTTATTATGTATTCAATGTCCCTTTACGTGCACTTGACAGTTTTTCTGAAAAAATGCGCTGAAGCATTTTAGCAGAGAAAATTTCCGGAGTTAACCAGCCTTTCGCCTGTCCTGTAACTTGGATGGGTGATCGTTACAGTTATTGTTTCCAAAATAAACGTAGACAATAATCTAATCAATATTTATGGTAATTTTCACAGTTATTATTCATAATTAAAACAATTTTTGGTTAAACTGTGTAACTTTAATAAAAATTAAACGTTTCGAAAACTATTCGAAAAAGAAAACGAATAGTTTTCGAAACGTTTAATTTTTATTAAAGTTACACAGTTTAACCAAAAATTGTTTTAATTAATAATCTAATCATTTGTGGGTACTATTGGCATATGTGGCATATGTGCGTAAGAGAAAGTCGTGTGTTGTTTCACACCAGATTTTTTAAATTGTTGCCAAACATATTTGAATGACCGCATTTTCAATATTATGTACTGTACTAACTGAGAATTATTTATTATACGTCATTTAGTTCTTTTATTACAACATGAACCTAATTATATATGTATGTTAGTTGTACGGTATTCGCCAAAATAAGCAATACCGAAATTTCGAGTGTTGTGGAATTTTTTGCGCAACATGAATTTGACATTAGTTATTAGTTTAACATTGCGCTGGTATTAAAATCAATTTGAAAATGATTCTCAGAATACATGCAAAAGTTTTTGTAATTGAGCAATATTTCCAGTCATACAGAAATAGACAAGTAATGGCACAAGTTTAAAATTATTCTCAGAAAAATATCGACAGAAATTTAACAAAACGGCCCCTAGAAAACTACAATGTTAGCAATTTTTCAGAAATTGCATCGCGATGTTAATGTGTTGTCAGCGCAAAGGCCCTTCAGGTCGTTGACGAACAGTTTTACCAATGATAATCAAGGGCATGGTTTTGACTAGGTCACATAATCTCCGAAAAGAAGTCTTCGGCGAACTGTGTATAAACCTAATATCAGTGAAACATTCACGAATTGAATGTACAAATCTATTGGCGGTTATCCATATCTCATTCAAATTGAACAATGACTAAATGCTATGGATAAACGTGCAAGAGAAGGGTTCTGTGGGCGAGTATTGAGGCTATTGCACATAGATTCTGATTTTTTGAGAAACTATGGTTTTTGTCCTAAATCCGCATTTACTTTAACGGTTACATCAATCGTCAAACAACGCCCAGGTGACATTGTAAAGAAAACTCTCCACAGTGCCCGAGTTACAATTTGATGTGCTCTATCAGGGCATGGGAACATTGATGATTTTTTATTGAGGACGAGAACCAGCATCCGATTACGTTACAGATAGAACATTATTACACCTTTTGTGAGAGATTTAAGAAATTTTTTCCGCCCACAAAATCTTCGAGTAGACGGGTAAGGGTTTCAACATGCTGGGGCGAGCTACTTACTTCATTTTGTAAATAGAATAATTTCTTGTGAAACAAGCTTCTCATTCACCCGATCTAACTCCATCCGATGCATACATTTGGTGCATGCTAAATGATTCAGCATTGCTGTAAGAAGATCTGCCAAGATCTGCCATTGGAGAACTACGACAAAACATTATAACCTATTTTAAGCAACTGCGGCAATAACTTTTAGAAGTATGTTCAGTGATCTTCAAAAACGTTATGTGACTTGTTTGAATCGCAATGGTGCACGTTATGAATATTTAAAGTATAAATAATATAAATGTATAAATAAATTATGTCAATTAGAAAACTAAATACAATTTCCTTTTTCGGTACTGTTTATTTTGACAAATACTGTAAGTAACCTTTTTCTTTCACTAAAATAATATAAATAATTAAAGTAAGCGAATATAGTGAGTCTATAGAGGGTGGCGATTCAGATGTACATCCAGTGGCGTTCGATTCTATTATATCGTGTATAAGTACTTTGCTGATATACCGAATGCAGATTTAGGATTAGAGTCTACGTTCTTTATTTCCCATAGATAAACCTAGACACCCTCTAACGGAGTGGCGGTCTTTTAAAATATCCCTTTACACCTACGGCGTCTCAGGACTTAACTTCGCTATTTTTAGAGCTTCCGTCGAATCCCACCCCACCTTCACGCTGACTGGTTGTTGCGATCCCGTAAATCCAGATCAATTGCCATTTCATATATTCTTTTAGGGCGTCTCAGATATTATGACATTCCCTTTAAGGGTTATAAGTAGACCCTACAGACACCCCAATAAACGTAAAATTAAAAGCAATACGAATACGAAAAGGTCCTTTTTTTCTATGGTTGCATTTAGACTAAAACTATTAAATTATTCATAAAATTATATCCGACCTACCTAACAATATCCATTTACAGTAGCATACACTTTTACAGCTGTAGCAAGCACATTGGGATTTGTTTACTGCGATAAATAACAGGATAAAGGGATTTGCCTTTCACACAATTGAAAGAATTTAGAAATAATGTCTACAATTTTTTTAACAATTTTGAAAAAGTTATTTATTAATAACTGATAATAATAAAAATAGAGTTTAGTCATGCATTGTACTAAGAAAATGCGTTTAAATGTAAAGACAGCGTAAGCAATTAATTACTGACATTTTTTTAAATTTTACACTTAAAAATCGATTTTCATTTCTGAAATTTCGTGACATCATCCTACACTTAGAACAAAAATACTTTAAACACTTTTTTTAATGCAATGGCTGAATAGAAATTAGTTTTATATTATCCTTATTTAAATTAATATTGGCTAAACCTTATTTTTTGGGCAAACATAACGTGTTATAGATTAATTACTTGTTGGGAAAAAATTGTTTTCTTATTTTATTATAAAATACATTAATTGAGATGAAAATTTAACTGTTTGTTCATTTAGGAACAAAATTGATATAACAAAACTTACCGTTAAAATGTCTTTATAAAAAATGTTCAAATAAATCACCATTGTTTTGAATACATAACTTAGCATGACTTTGATGGATTCTTTATGTTATTAACATAAACGCACCAATCAGTTAAATACGGTGTAGATGGGTGCAATTTGCGATTTCGTTTCTATTGTTAAAACACTGGTTGGTCAACGAAACGCATCTAGTAATTGACGTAAATTGGCATAATTTCTTTTATCAAGATATCGGTCAGTGACGTTTAAAAAAGTGTATCATTTTGGAGTCTTGTTTTTATACATCTGTTTCAAAAGTTAAAATAAACACGTACAGTTCTGCTCTTCTACGGAAATGTTTATTTGGTAAAAAACACTTACTCGATGATATTTGTCATATTTGAAGCATGTGCATAGTCGCTTTTAATTTTACGCTAATTGGGGTGTCTATAGGGTCTGTTTTGATCGCTTAAAAGGAATGTCATATTATCTTAAACGTCCTATATAGTGTTCAAAAACTCTCCTGCCAAACAGAAACCGTACTATTATGCTTCCCATGCTTCCCAAAGGAGCTCGAGCTCTTTGAAGATGACACCGTCAAGTCAATTTGTTTAAACTATCTCAAAATAAAGGTCTTTAGAAAGTTCAAACTTAGTACAGTATTAAGCCGCTAATGACAAATCGGCCACCGTAAATTACCACCACAAGCGGTCCACTTGGGGAGCCCAACAAACATTTTTGATTAAAATGTTTTTATCTTCAAATTTGGAAACTTTAAGATATTTCCAATAATAAAGTGTTCCTGTTTGAAATCGCTAAATCGCTAAATTTGAACTTTCTGTGCCAGAAACACACGAATTATCTCTGTAACAGTTGAAAATTGGAATTAAATATACCGTTCATTTTTCTCGTTTTACCTTCTGAATGCATCCTCGAAACATTTCTCTTTCTTACTGAACTACCCATATTTAATAATTGTGTGTTGGGTTGCATTTGTTACGAGCTATTCTCCTTAAGACAATCTATTTCACAATATGCAACCCAACGTACAATTAGGAAATATGTATAATTATTGGACAGTTTCAAGTGCAATTAAAAACGAAAATATTTACTTGCATCATAACATAGGAATCTCTCGACTGAACTTTCACATTAAGTGCCTTACAAAAATTTCTAAAAAGATCCTTGAAAGACGCTGTCGTGGTAATTAACTTGATAGTCAAGGCAAGAAGTGTCCTTAGAAATTTCATTTATGATTCCAATAAGTCGTGTTTTTAAAATTGCATTAGAAATTGCTAATAATTATAAGATATTTTGGGTTGTGCATTTTGAGCAGTAAGATTTCTGCCAAATTCTATAATAGAAGATAATAGAATAATAACATTTTAACTATAGAATACAAGGAAATAATCGTTTGCAAATATTAAAAGGTAATGAAAGTAAATGATAAAGAAATTACATATTGTGATTAGTAATGTATATTTGAATTTTAATTAATATTTTACTAAAATTTGAATTTTAATTAAAAATTATGTTGCTGTAAAATTTTTGAAGACTTGCAGGACAAAATTATGACAAAATATGATAGAGTTTATATGCTGTAATTTGTCTTCGCTGAAGTAAAATTATTTTCAGCCCAAGATTAGTTAAATTTCTTTCAACTGACGCTAAATGAAAAAACATCTCGATTTTATAAATGCTTTCGACATACAGAAATAATGGAACAACTGCTAAAGTGTCTACATTTTTCATGTTCTAGAATTAATAATTCACTTAGGTAATGTATAGCGAAAACGAATTGCTAAACTCGTTGCAGACTAGCGAGGTCGAAGTTCACTGTTTAAGTTTGCAGATTAATGCGTCTGCAAAGAGTTAAATTTGCTTATATAGTACGTAATTCTAACATAACGATTTATTCTTAATAGAATTTAAAATACTAAACAAGATAGTATATAAAATATTCGTTCGTTGCTTAAATAGTTAAAGGGAAATACAGTTTTATCCCTTTTTCTTTTATAAAACTTGTTGTCTGCGTGGCACAAAAACTACGCAAAGTACAAGCTGCAGTCTCTGGAGGTCTTTAGACTGGGTTCTAGCAGGGACGGCTCAGATATTCATGGACTCCAAAGTAACACAGCTATGCCTTCCATCGGGACGCTTCTTGATTCGATTGAATTCCCATGAGGCGGTCCATAGTCTAATACAGTCTTATTGCTATGTAAATGGGATTACTGCATTTGTGTATTAACGTATTTTCGCTTCCTTTTGGCACGTACTTTCTACTGTTTTATTAAAGTTATTGTACTTTATGTCACTATTATGTTGTGTACTTGAAAAAATATTTTTAAAATAACACGTACAAAAATATTTTATTGTCGTTTAAATGTTTATAATAAACAATGCAATTTTTAATATATAAAGCTGAAACAGTTATTGGAAACTATTATTTGTTTAAATTAATTTCAAGATGAAATTATTTGTGGCAACTTTTGTAATTGTCGTTATAATTTCAAGTGTGGTGAGTTATATTATTGTTACAACAACTGTGTAATTTTTAGTTTTCTAATAATTTTTAGATACAAACTTCAGCGTTCTGCAGATGTGGTCTTATGGGATTAAAAAGTTGTGCCTGCAGAAGTAACAATCAAGGTGGCAACAATGGTTGTACTAACAGTAATACTTGTAATACTGGCAATACCTGCAATTCTTGCAATACTGGTAACTCTAATTGTCAACAAAGCTGCCAAATTTCGAACCCAATGGGTTGTTGCCCTAAACAACGTCTTTGTAATTTATTATGTGGATGCTACAACTTATAAAAGGATGAACACCAATATAATATAAGATTATTTTATTTGTACTACTACAGTGTACCATAAAGATTTATCAAACCAATAAGTTTTAAATCCTATATGAAAGTTGTTGGCAATTTTCCGATAAAAGGGCACAAGATATTTATCATATTGATACATAATAATTTTAGAAATACTTTTAGGATAAAAAATTAAGTGTATTAGCAAGAATATATCTGCAGTAACAGCATTTTAACAATGAAACTACAGTAAAACTGAAATACCTGCAATAAGCATGCAATAAAACTGAAAACGGGTGATATTACCGCACGCAATGCCTGGCGTCGGCTCCACAACGGCGCCTTGACGTCGGGCGTCACCTAGGTCAATGCTTAAACTTTCCTTCAATTATGTACATTAAGGTTCAGGTTATCCATTATTTATTTGCGCATACACGAAACCACCGAAATTGGAGTTACCCTACAGATAGATATAAAACATGTAGCACGCGAATTGAATTTATCGGCAATCTTCTCAAGTCCTAACAGAATTAATTTAAATGTTAACGTTTTGGTACATAAAATTTTTTAATGCTACTTAATTATAAAAAACATTATATCTGTAACCTAGTATGTATAGAAAAATGGAAAAACCGTAGAATTTTTCTTAAAAAGGAGGTTAAACGCACTATTTTCTTTGCTTTGATATTGATTAAAGTGTTTTTATATTTAAGACAGTTTGCGAACCAATGTATTCGCGGTTATTATTTTAAATGTAATATTTTATGAGTTTGACCTCCACTTTTAATATAATTGGGCTGCAGATATGTTTTATTATTTAAAATATATCGTAGAGATCAAATTATTACACACCTATTGCTACACGGTATTAAAAGACAAACTTTATAAGCATGAAAGTTAATAAACCTATAAATATAAAATCTTAATTTAGTTTTATCAAAGGCACATTTTGTTAAATTTGTTTGAAACTTCGTAATTTATAAAGTTTTGAACCGCAAAGACAGCACTAAATTAAGAAAAAAATTCTAAACCATAAGTACTTTTTCACTATAGGCAATCTTATTAACGTTCTCCGTTTTTTATGAAACTATTTTAAAATTACGAATACACAGAATAAATATAATCTAACAGTTTATCTACATAAATAATAAGTATTTAATTACTATATAGTTTATGATAAAACTGCATTAGTCGTAGCGTTTTTAAATTTAAATGATGTAGGTGCGGCTCCTCGATAAGTTAAATGTAAGATACAGGCGGTGCCATCTGTTGCATTATTTTATAATTCGGAGTGGTGCTTTTATCTTTAATTAATGAAATATGAAATAAATAATTTATATAGTTTATTAATATTAATAATATAAGGATAATATGCATATATTGCAATTATCACGTTTTGTTAATTATTGAATGTACTCAATAGCTATACCTTGATTATTAGTCAAAGGTAATATATGAAACTATGCTTTCAATTAAAAAACAAACATTATTTGTTTATTTACTGCTATAAATATTAAAAACATTGTAGAACCGGTTGTTTTAAATTATATTAATTCTTATGTATTTTAATAAACAATTTATATTAGAAAAGTTGTATTTTTACATAATTACTTTTATGCATTCTTTGTCTTATTACAATAAAAGAATAAAAAACGCAAGAAAATAGCAATTAATTTTACAAAGGCCATTCCAAAAAAAATCAATGTTCTTTTATTGCCTTTAATTTATGTTTTGTGGGCAATCTGACAAATGCTCCGCCTAGATCATGGTTTGTGCTACTATCGGCAAGATCTATTTGTGCAACTGGATATACATTCCTTGATCAAAAAGTTCCTGGAATACTTTCAGAAAATGCATAATACAAGTTTATT
The DNA here is from genome assembly GCA_024586415.1 of Phrixothrix hirtus. Lineage (NCBI taxonomy): Eukaryota > Metazoa > Arthropoda > Insecta > Coleoptera > Phengodidae > Phrixothrix > Phrixothrix hirtus. The sequence goes on along the minus strand of JAHWXV010473557.1, from coordinate 6,664 downwards.
AATGAAAATTGACTTTGTCCCCTTCAAAGTACCCCCCATCGACTCCAACGTACTTATGCCAGCACTTGATCCAATTCTCGACACATTTTTTATACTGAGTGTTCGGTATGGCCATCAGAGCGGTCTTCGATTTTTCCATTATCTCCTCTCGCCTGCTAAAACGCGTTCCCCGTAGTACTCTTTTGACAGGATTGAACAGAAAGAAGTCGCAAGGTGAATTCGGTCGCTGTTGGATAGTATTCGTTCCGTTCTTGGTCAAAAAGTTGCGGATGATGATGGCATTTTGCAACGGTGCGTTATCATGGTGCAAAATCCACGAGTTGTTTGCGCACAAATTGGGTCTTTTTTGACGAACTGCTTCATGCAACCGATTGACCTCATGATGCACAACGCCGTCGTAATCCATAAAAATCGTGAGCATCACATTCTTTTTTGATTAAAAACGGCGTGGTTTCTTCGGTCTGGAGCCATTGGGTGCACACCATTCACTCGCCTGTCTAGATTTCATATCGTAGTCATGAACCCACGTCTTTTCTCCAGTAATGTTGCGTTTGATGAACGTTGAGTCGGATTAAGCCTTGGAAATCATGTCTTTTGTGATGTCAACGCGGTTACTTTTTTGCAAGAACTATGCTGCAACACGGCGGAAACCGAAATCATTAACTAAAATGCCTCGTACAGATACACAAGCAACGTTCAAGTTCTCTGCTAGCTCTCTGATGGTTAATTTGCGGTTAATGGTCAACATGTTTTTCACGTTATTGATGTTTTCGTCGGTTTTCGATGTTGACGACCTGCCACTGCATTCGTCATCCTCGTCGGACTCACGGCCACTTCTGAAACGTTCGTGTCACTGGTAAACGACTGTTTTATTTAGAGTATCGTTGCCGAAACACTTTTCCAAAATTTTCAAGATCCTCGCATCATTCAATCTGTTTTTAACGCAAAATTTAATACAAACTCGTTGTTGCAAACTCAATTTCATTTTTAAAATTGTAAAAAATCGAAAAGACGCACAGAGACAAATGTGCTTAAGACGGCGTAACTTTTATAAATGTCAAGCTTTGATGCTGAAATGTGTTTAGAATATCAATGATGGATGTACCAACCTAACAAAATAAACAGAGCCCAATTAGGGTGACGGAGAGCGCTACACGGTGGTAGTTTCGGGAACTTTTTGATCAAGGTGGTACATATCTAATCACATCGTTCCACAACAAGTTTGGTTTAGGGATTTGTTGAAAGCAGATGTTGTAAAAGTTACTTTAACTACTTGTTGGTTGCAACTTTATAATTGGATTATTACATTTATGTAATTGATCGGGCGGCTATATAATTATTTGTTTATGCTTTTTTAATAGAGAGGGAAATCCATCATGGATCCCTACAAGTGAGTGTTGATCGATCGGATAGTGCCGGACTCCTACCGGTTAAAACCCCTTCTCTTGGGCATCGACAACTGTGGTCATTAGCCCATCAAGATCTAACACTATGCTATATCTGTAACAGGTTCTGTTATACAAAGCGATCACATTGAAATACATGGAGCATACTGACTTATTTACAGGAGCAAATGAAACAAACAGGTTGGGCCATGTCACCAACAAATTGCAACGACCGTTTTACCTTTAGAAATGTATCACTTCGTGATAGTTAATGCTACCACAGAGAGAGAAAAAAAGAAATTAAACAAAAATAAAATACAAGATACAATAGTATCACTGCTGTTTATCTAGGTGATACGCTTGCAGGACTAAAATTGATTGTACATTCCAGTTTCTTTCATAAGGAAGAAGCGCTTCTCGGTATCTTGTAAAATAGCTGGTAGCATCGCCAGTTTTTCAAATTTCAGCCGAATGTTCCTGTATTCTGAGAAATTAAGTATCAAATGCCTTATTGTCACGGGAACATTACAAGGTGCACAAGTCGGTGGTGCCTCCCGGAGAGCATATATTTATGCGTCAAATTAGTGTAGCCTGTTCGTAGACGACATAAAACTACTTCATCCCTTCAGGAAAAATCACCTTTATATTTATAGCCCCCAATACTTTATAATACCTCTTTAAGTTTTGACGTATTAAGGTCCTTGTTGTAATTTGTTTTGGATGTTGTTCTTTATTAGGTTCTTTAGATGGGTTATGAGAAACTTGTTTAGAACCTTTCTTCCTGAAGCTGCTGCCTTATCCGAATTATCTGCCCTTTTATTTCCAGGAGTATCCACATGACTCGGGGCCCAAATAAACGTTACTTCTTGTCCTGATCGTGTAATTAATTGGATCATAGTTCTAATATTTTTTATAATTAGTTCACCAGAAACGCGGTTTTCCATGACTTACAGCGCCGAGAGCGAGTCCATACAAATTATAGTGTCAGTGCGTGGTTCTTATACACTGTGGCCGAGCGCAGCTAGCAGAGCGAAAACTTCACCTGTGTACATACTAACATGTTTTGGATGCACTTATCTAAGTTCAAAGTCGGGCGTTACTACGGCATAACCTGCACCATGTTCGCTTTCCGAGCCGTCAGTGTAATACATTCGATGGTTGGTATACTTCTCCACTAAGTCGAAAAAGGCCTGTTTGATAATGACATTACTCGCCTGGTTCTTTTTAAAGTGCAATAGGTCAAATTTAATATTGGATGCGGTCTCCAACCAAGGGCCCGTTGTTGGCATATCTAATTCTTCTAAATATATTGTATTCCCTGGCAGGCTTAAGTCCTTCGATATATTTTCAGCTAGAAACACAGATGATTTTTGTCTTGTGGTCTTCTGTTGATAATCGGAAGCTTTTATGTAGCGAGAAGATTGCATGATATGGATCTTTATATAGGTTAATTCGTTACAAAGCCAGAATATTTTCTCGTCGTAGGTTTAATGGTTCGAAGCCGGAGTCTGCATATAGGCTAACTAAAGGGCATATTCTGAACGCACCGATTGCATATCGAATCCCACAATTATGTACCGAATCTAAAGGTTTTAACCGGGATAGTTTAGCTGAAGAATAAGACACAGACGCATAATCGATTTTAGACAATATTAGGGTACGATACAGTAGAAGTAGTGTTTCTCTATTTGCTCCCCAACTCGTATATGCAAGATATTTTATTAGGTTTAAATGGGATTTCCACTGAATAATGCGGGGGTTCCATGAAAGCTTATTGTCTAATAAAACTCCTAGATAACGGCAAACATATAAGTTCTCAATGGCATTTTTATTAAAATTGAAAAGAGGCTCATTAATACAAGTGCTACATTTCCGACAAAAGTGTATAAATTTCGTTTTGTCAATTGAAAGCGTCATATTGGAGTGCATTAGGACCTGGACAATGTGAGTAAGAGCCCTTTGAAAATCTTCTCGTATAACGTCCCACGATTTTCCTATTTTCAATAACAATATATCATCTGCATAAGCACAAAAGTTTATTTTTCTGTCTACAGCAGCCAGTACAGGGTTGATAGCAATTAGAAAGAGCGTTGCACCTATCAGTGAACCTTGAGGCGTTTCATTTTTTAGAAAGAAAGTTTGTGAGAGTGTATGGCCAACCTTTATCGCTATAGAGCGATTACTTATAGAACTTTATATATAAATAGAAAGTGTAGTATATCTACATATCTCACCGCGTTGAAAGCATTTTTTATGTCCACGAGAATAGCGGATGCATGTAACGTGTTTAAAAAACAGTTATTAATAGCGTTTTTGAGGCACACTATGGCATCTGTGGTTGATCTGCTTTTTCTGAAACCCAATTGGTAACGAGAAAGCAGCTTTCTGTTTTCTAGAATCCAACACCGACGATAATTTACCATTCTCTCCAGCAACTTACTATCGCAGCATGTTATTGAAATAGGTCTGTAATGTATTGCTTGTGTTGGATTTTGGATTTTTGCTACCGGTATTATTAATGCTTTATTCTAAAGCGTAGGTATGTTTCCGCTCTCCCATACTGCATTCATACACTTTAGCAGATGCGACATTGCAATATCAGGCAAGTGTTTAACAAAGCTTATTACTATGTGATCAGCACCACTTGCTTGACTTTTTGTGCTTAGAATGACACGGTTTAACTCAGACATTATAAAAGGAGCGTTATAGCTATGTATTGCTTAGGACTCAAAGTTAAGTTCAATCGTATGACGCTGCTCCAATGTATCTTCGTTACAGGATGCTGCAAAGAACTTAGCCAAAGAATTTGCAATGTCCTCTAATTTTACTGGTCTTGCTCCAAACATCTTTTACTGAAGTGTTAATATTTGACTGAACATAGTTTTGTCAAGGGTTAGTTTTGGCACTTTTGATATTTCTTTTACATTGTGCTCTCTTGCGTTTAAATTCAATCAAGTTGACTGTGGTTGGATGCCGTTTAAACTTCAGTAAAGAACTTTTCTTTGCTTGCATTGCTCTTTTTACCGTTTCGCACAACCAAAAAACTCTACGATAAAAACTTTGTTTACTCGAGCGTGTCGGGATACTTCGAAATGCGGCATTATGTATGTAACCAGTGAGCTCTTCGAAAGTTAATTGTTGCTTAGTACCCATTTTCGTTATCAGGACATTCTGATAATTTATCCAATCTGCATTTTGTAGCAGCCATTTTTCCGGCAAGTAATTCTTTGGTGTTTGTAGATTCAAGTTTCTTATAGAAATTGGAAAGTGATCACTGTGATGTTCGTTGGAGTCTACATTCCACTATAGTGAATCTAAGAGCGCAGGGGAGTAAAACGACAGATCTATTGTAGAAAAAGTTCCATTAGCCATGGACCAATGAGTGTAGGAGACATCATTCAGTAAAGCTATATTATGATTATTGAGGAGGTGTTGAATAGAGGATTATGTGCATTAAAATCCCCCACGAAAACAATAGGGTGAGGTAGTTGGACTATAATGTGTTCCAAGTCTTCTAAAATCCAATCAAAACGCGGTAAGTATATATTGCATATAGTAATCTTAAAATGAAAAATTATCTCTACAGCTATGGTTTGTAGTTGTAAGCGAACCAGTACTTGTCGAACATTACATATAGATGATACTAGTATGGCTACATCGCCGTGAGCTCTCCCAGTGAAGTCTGCGTCTTTCCTGAACAATGTGTAGCTTTTAATTTTTACTGGTTTTCTGGGAATAAACCGTGTTTCCTGTACAGTTATGCAATAAGGTGAATATTTGTTAATAAGCAGTTATATTTCTTGATACTTATTCCTGAACCCATTGCAGTTCCATTGGAGGATGCAGAATTGTGCATTTTGCGCCATTTTCCTTGAAGAGAAGTTTCTATGTCTTACAAACTGCTTATTGTTTAGTCTCAATGTTTTTTCTGAGACCTACAGTTAGAGTTCTTTAGCGGTCTACCTTTTTACCGTCCGTTTTTCTTTTTAGAAATACTTTCCTTTAGGACTGTTTCATCTATAGATTCAAGATTACTATCGATAAACTCGTTTTCGGTGTTATGCTAGCTTTATTCAGATCGTGTTGAACCTTCTATTTTCCGTTTTTCACTAATTATACTGTCTTCCGTCATTTCTATTGGACTGTCATTAGCCATTCCTTCCTTTTCTGATGTAGGAATAGAAATAGGGGTTGAGCAGGTAACCGAATGAGGTTTTACAGGTGCTAGAGGAGGATGCATCAAATAACCTCAGTAGTCGTTTCCGATTCGTCCGCATGTGTCTTCAGTATCTGAGCAATATCCCTTCTTGCGCCTGATAACATGGCTGTAATTAACGACTGAACAACAAACGTGATAATATCCTTTGGATTATTTACTTTTGTAACCGCTTGGGGGTAAGTTATCCTACCCTTTGGAAGAACTTCTTTTCTTGCTTCTGCGTATGGCAGTTTTTTATTTTATAAATATGGCAGTCTGAAGATAGAGAAGAATGTTCCCCGCCTCAATTTACACACCTGTACGGCTTCTCACAGTCACTTCCTTTATGTGGCGACCTTCCACAACTTCAAACTGCTTCCCTTCTACAATTATCACTAACATGACCAAAGGTTTGACACTTATAGCATCTCAACGGAGCAGTAGTGTATGGTCTGATGCCTAAACTACAGAATGACAGTGTAACTTTGCTTGGTTAAATGTAAATATCACCGATTGCGTGTTGACAATTTGCCCTTCTCTTTTAGCAGTCATTATTCGGGTTTCAATCGCCCCAATTTCGCTTAAAGCAACAACTATCTCGTCTGTTGAACAGTTTAATAGATCAATATAGGTGATTATCCCTTTTACGTAATTTAAACGTTGATGAGCAGTTACATTGACAGGCGTGTTACCAAATAATTTAATTTTCATAATTTTTTCTATCTGTGATTGGTAGATTATTTCAATGAACAAACCTTTTCTTATTTTTTTACAGATTTGACAGACCCAACCTCTGATCTCAGAAATTTCTCAATGGCAAAAGGATTGTCCTTATAAAAACTCCAGTTAGCTTTTTTGCAACAAAAACGAATTACAATTTACAAAACTATCCACATGTCTATTTTTTCCCGCGATGGGAAACCTTATATTTGTTTCCCATCTGTTACTCCTGGCATTGAAGCGGTAACGGGCTACCATCATTTGATGATGGCAGTGTGACCTTTCACTGTTGCAGATCTATATCAGATCCAGCGGTACAACCTACTGCAGAGGAAATTGAAGTTTTACCCCCCCCCCCCCT
>JAHWXV010473554.1:0-11219 GCA_024586415.1 Phrixothrix hirtus | reverse complement strand
TTTCAAATATATCATAGCAATTTATATAGCACATTTATTAGGCCTGCCAAACGCGGGGCATTCAAAATAGTCTTATTAAATTAAATAATAATTGTTTACATAATTAACAACAGAAAAAACATAGCAATATGTACATTGTCATAATAATCCACTCACCCGGAAGATTGCCATAAAAGGTAAACCTACACTACAGTCGGGACTTAACGCAACAGGCGAAAAAACAAGATTAAATCCGTGCTCTCTTAATACAGGTGTGCATGCTAAATTGGATCTGCTGTTCTTGTACGTTCCGTTACTTAAGAAAATTTAAATAGTTCTCGAGCAAATCCCTGAGTTTTTACGAGACGTTTCTTAATTTCCCTGACAATTTCCTGATTTTTCCCTGCACCTAACATTTCCCTGAGTATTCCCGGTTTTCCAGGTCTGTCGCCACCCTGCTTTATGAAGCTGAATAATTTCCAGAGGAAAAGAATCTGATTTTAAAATCACTTCTAATATTTCGCCAACAATCATTTTATTATAAACTTAAGGAATTTCTGCTATAATTATGTTGCATGCTGCATCCTATTAAGTGATTCAAGGATTTCCTGTAAGTTTTTAATTTTACCAGTTTATCATTAAATTTGCTACATAATATATTTAACTTAATATCAAAGTCAATTTTTTAATCCTAATATGTTTTTTAAGCTCATCTAGCATATATATTGTAGCATTTGCTATAATACAGTCGACATTTTTTAATTTAGATCTAGTTAGGGATGGGAATAGATGCCATATTGAAATTTACTCCCTATCTAACGCAATTTAATACAGTCTAACTGATATCATGCTTTTCTTACTTCATGACATTCGTAAAGGATCAAGTATGCAATGAAATATGGAAATTATTTCAAAATAGCCTATAAATTAGATAATCATGACTTAAAAACGACAATTTATAAGAAAAATTATAAAGTAATTTACAGCAAAGTTTATCATCTCTTTATTAATTAAAGTTCAATACATTTTGTACAGATGACGGGACCTATTTTACATTATAAACTGCACTTTAAAGTTACAATTCATTGAATTTCTAGGATATTATAAGAAATTACTTACAAAATAATAAAAGTCGTTTTTAATTTCTAAAAATCTGGTGTGAGACAACGCACGATTTTCTCTTACATACATAAATATACAAATATGCGAATGTTCACAAATAAATAAAATATTATTTATGTTTATTTTGGGAACAATAATTGTAACCGTCACTCATCCAAGTTACTGGACATATAAAACCCTGCTTAATTCCAGAGATTTTGTCTAATAACTCACTTCAACGCATTTTTTCAGAAAAGCCTTTAAGTTTACGTAAAAGGTCAAGAAGGACACATGAAGCGTAACAAGTTTCAAAACAATTGTTAAAAACATTTTCGAGAAAATTGCAAGAATAAAGTGGCACTTCCAGTCATTTGATTTTAACTAAATTGTTCTCATGTACAGAAGATATAAAACATAAATGTAGTTTTTGATTTTCATATAATGACTACTTTTTGAGAAACGTTGTTCACGACTAATACTCCTTGCTTAATATAAAACTAAATTAGTAGCTAAGAAATATGTTTAAAAAAAATTGTTAGTCGATTTCAAGAAAACTGTGAAAATGAAAAATTTGGAAATTATCTAAAAATGACACAAATAAAGTGGTACTTCGAGTTGTTCGATTTTAACCAAATTTTTGATTTTGCAGAAAAAGGCGACTATGACCTCAAATATAAATTTTCATTTAGTTAGGGCATTTAGTTTCATAGTTGTTGTATTTAGAGTTAACAGTGACAGTACTTCTGGTTGATCCATTTACAGAAAACTTTCTGAGTAACCACCTAGATTATATGAAAGGGTCTTAAATGTTTAAGAAATAAAATAAATTTTAAAAGAATCGTAAGAGCCGACTTCAAGAAAATGTCAAAAAACAAAAAATTCGGAAAATATTTAAATGACAGGAATAAGGTGGAACTTGCGGTTATTCAATTTTAACCAAATTCTTGATTTAACACACTAAGGTGATTGTGAACTTACATACAAATTTTCAATTAACTAGTATTTTTAGTTTCATAGTTATTTTAATCAGACTTGATGGCGAAAGTACTTCTGGTTACTCGACCGGAAAAGTTTATGAAAAACTGCCTAGATTATATGAAAGGGCATTAAATTTCTAAGAAATATAATAATTTTTAAAAAAATCAGAGCCAATTTCAAACAAATCTCAAAAAATCAAAAAATGACAGGAGTACAGTGGCACTTCCGGTTTTCCGATTTTAGTGAAATTGTAGCGGTCACGTATGACGATGAATAGAAACTCAAATATAAAATTTTGTTATTCTAGGACTTATGGTTTTTGAGCTATCATGTTCACAGACACACACATACATACAGACCAATTTTCAAAAACATGATTTTTGTATTCAGGGGACTCCAAAACATGTATTTCCACTAAAATTTTGGTTGAAAACAATACTTTCTCTTTTACCTATATTTAATATAGGTAAGAGAAAGTAAAAATATGTCATAATTTTTGAAGGAATTGTAAATGTGCCTATTAACAGTATTTGTGTTACATTGAAAATTAATGTTTCCTTATTTTTATTATAATGAAATATAAATAATATGTATGCACTATGAAAATATAAGTTACTTAAAATAAACCATTTCTTAATCAAGGTCAGGACTACTTGTAATATTTAAAATTACAATTAAAAAATTTGACATAGCATAAGATTGCGAATATCAAATATCAAAACATGTATGTATGTACATATGTTGTATGTATAAAATTTGACCAAAAAATTAATCAGTTGATATTTAGTTATAACTGCCATAAATAATGAATAAAAATCTGATGTGATACAACACTTTCTCTTACGCACATAGATATGCCAATAGTACCACAAATGAATAGATTATTTTCTACGTTAATTTTGGAAACGATAATTGCAACTGGCACCCATCCAAGTTACTGGACAGGCGAAAGCCTGCTTAACTCCGGAAATTTTCTCTGATAACTTGCTTCAACGCATTTTTTTAGAAAAACTGTTAAGTTCACGTAAAGGGACATTAAATATGTAATAATCGTAGGATATTTAAAAATAAAAGTTATAGCTGTTTTCAAGAAATTAGCAAAAAACTTAAAAATTGCAAGAATAAAGTGGCACTTCTGGTCATTCGATTTTACCTAAATTCTTGGCGTCTAAAGTGCAGGAAACAATAAACATATATCTTAGTTACTTTTTAAGATGTATTGTTCACAATTAATACGCCAAGTACTACTGGTTACTCAATTTTTGATAATTTATTAGAGATACAGAATGAAGTAGCTAAGAAATGTACTAAGTTTTAAAAAAATCGTTAGAGCCAATTTCAAAAAAATCGCGAAAAACAAAAATACGGAAAATATTTAAAAATGACAAATAAAGTGGAACTTCGGGCTATTCGATTTGAACCAAATTCTTAGTTTCATGGTTATTTTATTTTCAGTTACTGGTGAAGGTACTTCCGGTTATTCAATTTACGGAAAAGTTTCTGAAAAACAGCTTAAACTGTATAAAAGGCCATTAAATATCCAAGAAATTCAATGTGTTAAAAAAATCGTTGAGCTGATTTCGAGAAAAACGAAAAATATCTAAAAATAACAGCAACAATGTTGTACTTTCGGTAGTTAATGGAAGACTACTTCCGGTTACTCGTTCTACGGACATTTTTCTGAGAAATTGTCTTAATTATACAAAACGGCATTAAATGTCTAATATAATAAATTTTTTAAAAATCGTTCGAGCCGATTTAGAAAAAATTGCAAAAAACCAAAAAATGACAAGCGTAAAGTGGCACTCAAATATAAAATTTTGTTCATCTGCGACTTTTTGTTTTCGAAATATTTTGTTCACACACGCACACACACAGACAAACCAACTTTTATAAACATGATTTTCAGACTCAAGGGACCCGAAAACGTGTATTTCTACTAAAATTTTGGACGAAAATAATACTTTCTCTATACTATATTTCATATAGGTAAGAGAAAGTAAAAAACCATAGATACATTTATTTACAAATATACATATCTACTGTATAGAGTTCGCTTAGTTTGGAATAAAATTTATATTAATCTTTGATTTGCTGGGAAAATCTAAAGATACATCAGCTAGTTTTTTCACTTTTACATCATTTTATTAAATTTACAGATATGTGCTGCCAACCTCCCATACCTACATGCCCCAACCTTTTTAAAATGGCAACGTGGGTACATGATTAACTTAAGTTATTCCTATACACGTAAAATGTACTGTGGATTCATAGCTATCCAAGGTTTCCCTATCCAGAAAGGCACAAAATTCAGACTTCCAGGTATGTCCTCAACTTTTTTTGCAGATATCATTGCTTAATAGAGACCGAATGCCAAGGTAAACAGATAGCTCAGCTCACAAGAGCAAACCCCGCTTCCTAGGGAAATTGAAGTGTGCTTTGCCAGTTTGCCATAATAGTAACCTGGCCCCTTTGGGAGCAAGGCAAAAAGAGTCACTTTGTAGAACATATACATATACGTTACAAATACAAGATCTAATTAACTTTTATCTATTATAAACCAGTAGTTCCTTAGAACATTTGATTTTTAAGGACTTATGGTGTAGAATACATCTTCCTAATGAAATATGCCAAATGAAGCTTCATTTCTAACATTTGATAATGGATAGTCACACTAGAATGCCATGAGAATAACATCATTGCATCTCAGTTGCCAACATTTACACCAAGAAAAATGCCAAACAAATTACCAGCATTGAAGTCAGTTAAATGATGAGTAGTTTCAAAATGAAGGTTGAAAACAAAAGTGATTATTACATATTAGTACAAAAATATTTGACACCATATTTGAAACTGCATGTGTAATCATTCACTGCAAGAAACATATATGAATAGCATCAATATATGCTAGTAACAACACCAGTCATATTTTCATTCTGCATCATGACTGGCAACGCTTTCAAATAGGAAAACATAGCCAGAGGTCAGAAGTGGTACATTACAATTTTAATACATACATTGAATTTAGCTGTGCTAATAGTGCAATATACCTACCAAACATAATTTGAAAGTATCTAGATTATTTCAATTGCCCTTGATACTGAAGGATAAAATATTAATTTTGAAATTCAAATTTTTTTTTAGATATTTTAATTTTTTTAACCATAATAAAAATTTGACGTTCTTAGTTTAAATATGCTATCACACAGTTCGCAACACCAATTAAAAAGTAATCAGGTTAACATAATAAAATAGGTAAATATTTTATTATAAAAACAAACTTATTCTATCTTAACAAAAATCAACAGACACGTAAGAAGATTGTATTAAAATTATTTCCTATATATATTAAAAGATAAAGCTAAATTGCACGTCTTTATAAAAAAAAATACACAATGTTGTTATTAAATTTTATTAATGATATGAAATGCCAACGTTCAATGATTAAATTTGAAGATAATATGTGAATGTATTTTAAATTGAAATAAATTACTTGCACTAGTGTTTTATATTGAGACGTCACTTTACATACATTTTTCATTTAATTTCAAAAATTAAATTAAATTACAGTAACTATAATTTGCAGTATAACAATATACCACTCTCAAAACAATAATCTACAAACTATTGTTTATCATAATTACAAGTTCTCCAGCCTTATAATCTAAGGATTAAAAAAAATAACTGAATTTGGGATCTATACTAGAAGTAAATGGTCTAAAGTAATTTAAGCTTTGTCATTTTTCTCTTCATCATTAGTCGGGGAGTGCCAAGTAAGGCGTTCCTCATAAAATTTAATAACAATTTGCGGACATTTTAAGTTTGCTTGTTTAGCGGGAACCAAATCTGCTTCGTCCGTGCCAGCCCATTTCATTAAAAACATTAATTGACCTAAAATTATATTTATTAAATATTGTTTTTAAAAAGCATACTATCACCGAAGCACATAAAACTATTGGAAACTAACTCAATGAATTTATAAACTAAAATCCGATCCAAAAATCACATAAAATTTATTTCCCCAAAATATCCGCAATTGAAGTACATGATAGGGAAGTTTATTTTGTTTAGCATGTTTGAAATTCATATAAATCTGTTTTTAAAATCTTTTAGTTCATAACAAAAAGTAAAATATAAACGTCAAACATCTAAAAAAAACTACAACTGTGTGTAAACAACTGCGATAATGATATTGATATTTTGGGACAACTAATTCGTAATTCTTCTAGTGTTTAAATGTTTGATACAAAATTAAAAATTTTTCTCTATCTAATAATATACAAAAATCCCACCTGAACTATCAGTAGCACCAATTATCTTCTCAGGTTCTAATCCTCGATCGAAACCAAGTATTTTTTTTTCTTCCTTTTTCTTCTTCGCCTCGACAGGTGTTGGAGTACCTAAACATAATTGGTATTATTTCCACCATAAATTTTTTAAATCGATGAACATTACCTGTTGATTTTCTTTTTTTGTTTTCAGTGTCTGCTTCTTTCCGAGCTCTTTGCTCTTCAAATTCTGCTATAAGTCCAGGACAATCTAAATTTTCTTCAGGCTCCCACGTATTATCTTTATCGTCATAACCATTCCATTTCAAAAAATATTCGACCACACCAGTTACTTGATTCACACGTTTATCCAAAATCTTTTCCACAGTAAATTCTTCTGCATCTTCTTCACCCGTTGGGGTTGCACCTCCCTTTTTACTTTTACTTGCCATTGAGGACGGGGCGGAGATCTTTATCTCAAAAAGAAAAACAAAGTTTTAAATGGAATATTTGACTTTATCTTTAGAACATAAATGTGATAAAAACAGTTTCAAATTATCGGCAGCGTGTTCATAAAACTATCAAATCACATATACTTATAGAAGTTTACTAATAAACATTACTGCTTTACAACAAACTATTTATATAAAAATACATACTTTTCTTCAAGTAATATATAGAAATTATAATGGAAACCTTATTTCCGACTATTTATCATTAAGATGGCTAGTTTAGAAGTTGTAAGAAATACTCGATGCTGCCATTAAAGCAAAATATCAAGCGTCCTACGGGTATGGCGGGAATTCAAATAGTTCCATTTGCGCATGTTTATCAACATCTATATAATATTTAAAAACATTTATAATTAAAATTATTAAACAATAAAAATAACTGATTTTATTAGCTATAATAAAATTTGGAAATCCGATTTCTTTCTTCAACTTTTCGTAAAAGTCAAAATTTAAAGCTAATACCGCCCCCTAGTACAATAAGACATGGTAGATACAAATAGTCCCTGAGCAATGTTAAAATAAAACTTGAAAATCGATAAATACCAATTCTTTTTTTTATTTTTTGCTTTAATATTTCGATGGAGTGCGCCATTTTGTGTACATTTAAAGTGAATGCTTCAAATTTAAACACAAAACATACACTTCAGTGATTAATATTTTATTATATCTACATACATGTTTAATATCATACAAGGAAGGGTCAATTAACATTAAAATAATTTTCCTAAAGTAATTTTACTCACAACTTTATTCATTGTATATCTATACTTATAATACACGATCAATACAATACAAACAAACAGTTTCCGCCCGTCTTGTACAAGTCTAACTTGCCGTGTCTAACGTCACATACTACATGGGCGGCGTTTATCTTTTTATTTCAATTTACAATTTTTGATCCTTTTAAAAAAAACTAAATATTAAATTCAATTCTTTTTTTAATAATTCATTTAGTTCTTTTATTTTATATTTTACGTTATTCGAGATGATTTTATAGAGAATTGTTTCTTTTAAAAACTAAATTAGAAGTAAGGAATATAGTTCTACCAAAGTAGGGGATAAAATCTAAAAGATGGAGTACTCAACCTCCACAGGCTACTATAATTTAGGGATTTATAAATTTATAACCTTTCTATTGGCGAACCGGGTAAACCGCGAATTTAGAAACTTCGTATTTACCATGATCAATTAATTAGATCATGGTATTTACTCTCGTTCACTGAACATAGTTTGGAAAATTGGATGGAATGAATCTACTGGTTCTGTGATATACTGACTGGACAAAGTTGTGTCGATTACTTTTATCTTTTCTTAAAAATTGAAAATGAATAAATATTTATGTAGTTAAATATTTATTTCACCAAATCAGCTATTTCAAACAAATAATTGAGAAAGAAATTATATTATCCAATTTACTGTTCTAATAACTACCTTTAAAAATAAAATTTTTTAAAAAGATCCATATGATGAATTAATAAATCAGCTTTAATCTATCTTATTAAAGGTTTAACTATGGAAATTGAATATTTAACGTGTTAGTTTTAAAGAACATACAGTAAAACAAGCAGTTAGTGTAGGTACTATTTGTTGATTTATTCATTATTGATATACGGGGTGTATATCTTATGCTAACTTTGTATATTGCAATCTATAGAAGATGTAAAGATAGTTAATTAGAAAGAAAGTTGTAAATTTTAAAAGTAATTAAAATAGTTTAAATAAATTGAATATATTTGGAGCACTTTCGAAGGTATCCGAAAAACATGGAAATTCCCGATTTTGGTTTGTTTACTCTAATTGCTTTATTTATGCATATATATTAAAAAATTTAAAAGAACCTTTTTCTCGTACTTTGTGTAAGACAAAATAACCTTGTTAGATTTTAGGTCTAACTTTTTGTTTTTTTAAAACCACTGTCAACTTCTATTTTACAGATACGAACATGCATTCTAAAATTATTCCTTTAAGATACTTTTCTGTTCTAAATGCAGTCCTGCATTCGAAATTACTAATACATGGGCTTTCGTTACTTAAGGTTGTTTTTTTTGTTTAACTCTAGTCGTTTTTTCTTTCTCTTAGCATCAAAAATACGTTAGGTAGGCGGAATTATACAAAGGCATTTTATTTAAAGATATCTGCCATATTTTATTTGTTGTTATTTCTCCAAAAATGAATCACATTCACATTTAAATAATTGAAAGGGGCTTGTGCTTCTACCTAATAAAAATTGGGCCAAAAAAATATTAATATATACTGATCGCCATGAATAAATCAACACCTTTGATAAATTTTAATGAAACGTTCAAGAAAGTTTTATTTATTTCGTACTAAGAAACGATGGAAATTTCAACATGATACAATTACAAAAATTTATTCCAACACTAATAACGCGTAGACCCTTTTATATTTCTTGCGCATTTAGCTACTCGATTGAGCATAGTTGTAATTAAATAATCGATACTAGCCTGCGGTATACTATCTCAACATTCTAAAATCCGTCCTTAGAGAGCATTTACACTGTTTGCAGGTGGTTGTAAAGCATGTAACTCCCATTCAGCCATATCCTACACGAGTTCAATTGGTGATGGATCCACGGCATTATCCAAAAGCTCCGCAGTAACCTTTTCAGTATGTGGATGTACATTATCGTGCTGAAAAGTGGGATTTTGCAGTGCTTGAAGAAATGCAAGTAACACTAGTTCCAACACGTTATTGATGTAACGAATTGCATTTAATATTTCCAGAATAACTACTAGAGGACTTCTATTTCTATGACAGATGGCCCCCCACAGATCACACCTTGAGTAAGAGCTATATACCGTTGTACAGAAAACTGTAGATATCTTTCTCCGCGAAGTCTTCTTACCATTGTACAACCATCATGAACCCATAAACAAAATTTAAATTCGTCAGAAAACATGACTCGAATCCATTCTTCATTACAATGTAACCTTTCGTTACATTATTCTAATCGTGAACCTCTAAGCCCAAACGATCAAATCCATCGGCATGTAGACCGTATAGAGATTTGTTGGTTAATTCAACCTCTAGATCTATCACCCATTTATCTGGCTAATGAAAAATGATCTTGAGGATCCGCAAGTCGAAGACAACAATCTTCACGAGTATGGTGCATCTGGGATGCCCGGCCGTGGACGATATCGTTCTTCATTGTTTTCTGTCCATCTTCGCCAACATAGAGCAGTATTAGTAACACTGCGTTCATCATGATCAAGAACATCATGAACAGATAATCCCGCCTCTCGTAGGCTGATTATTCTGCCTCGTTAATTGACGAAAATTTGTACGTCGTCGAATAGGAGACATTGCTTAACAATATACTAAGACTAATTAAACTAGCAAGTATACTTAAAAATGATACTTAGGTACGCAATGTCAAAAGCAAGCAATTGTTTGTATTGTTGTCAGTTGTTAGTTTGATTATTAATGTTGATGTACGTAGTAATTGTATCATGTTGCAATTTTCATCGTTTGTTAGTACGAAATATAATCAGTGACATAGAAATTACAACACCAAGAAAGGGTTAAAATTTCCGGATGAAATTTGGCAGGAATATTCACCTATGTTATAGTAATAATTGATCAAAATTTGAGAAGAAAATCTTTATTAGTTGAACAAAATTTTATAATAATTGTTAATAATGTGTGGTGCGGCCTCTCTGATTTACACATTCATTTATACGCCAAGGTGGTTTATCTCGTCCTGGGGTATTGCCTCCCATACAAGTTGCACCCCATGTCTCAAGGCCTCCAAAAAAGGACGCTGCAAATTTCGCAACCTTCTACTCATTATGTCTCATACATGTTCAATGGGAGAAAGATCTAAAGATCTTGGTCAGGGCAAAAGATGAATCTGGTCCTGCTCAAAGAAGTTCAAGTAAATCCTTGCTACATGTGGACGTGCACTATCTTGCTGGAATAATGGATCTTCGAGCTCTTGTAAGTATAGCAGAAGATGTGTTCCAACCACCTTCTCAATATAACGTTGTGATGTCATATTGCTTGGAATGAACACCAAGGAAGACCTGTAGCCATAAGTAATCGCACCGTAAACCATAATACCCACAGTGCGGTGTACGTGCCTCTCAACTGTAAATCGAAGATTCCGTCATTCACCCCGTCTGCTTCTGACTCTCATACGACCGTCGTGCGTTCCTAAACAAAATCTGGGTTCGTCACTAAAGACAACACGACACCATTCAAGATTCCAATGAGATCGTTCATTGCACCATTGTAACCGTTGTTGACAACGTTCTGCACTCAAAGGAAGCACAAGTTGCGGACGATATGATGTTAACCCAAAACTTCGGATTCGGCGATAAACTATTCTAAGGGTTACAAGGCGACCTTCTTTACCAAA
>JAHWXV010473511.1:0-11654 GCA_024586415.1 Phrixothrix hirtus | reverse complement strand
CCCCCCCCCCCCCATATAAATAGTTAAAATTCAGTCATATTTATACAAAGATACTTATTGTAGTTATTCTTTGTGGTAACTGTAAAAAAGGGAAATCATTATCCGTTATAGTCTTTATGATACCTAGCGTTTCATTTAAGCGTTAATTTTAATATTTTTAGAACAACAGCGTCTTGCGTAAATATTGAAAACCAATTCAATTAGTAAGTTTAATTTTTTAAACTGTCAATATTGGACTATTACATTAATAATACTTTAGTAATTTTTATACATAGATTAATTTTTAATTTATGCAATCCTATTTAAAATCTTGATTGCTGTAGTATTATTAATATTTTATATAAAGTTTAGTAAACATTTCTTTTAAACTTTAATATTTTATTCATTTGCTACTTAAATAATAAAGGCTTAATAAAGATAAATATCCCTAAGGCATACTAAAAAAAAAAGGTTCTGTTTTACCTGGAGCAAATACGTTATTGTAAATACAAAGTTCAATTGATTTGAACTGTTATATCAAATCAGCTTCGTTCGAATTAATAAAGAATTTATATTAACTTGACTGTGACGCGAATCAAAACAATAACAATTTATAAGTAAGTTCATAACACCCGAAGTTATTAGAGTAAAATAGGCCACTATTACGAGTAATACTTAACCAATACTTAAAATTAAAGAGGAGCAGATAAACTCAGGCGCCTGAACTAGAATACAATGCAAACATGTGCATGATTCAAACAAAAGTAACTATAAAGTACAATAAAATGCAACTTTGCAACTCGCAATTATTGTATATACAAAATTGTTATCACGCTAAACCTTCCGTTTTAAAAAGCTCGCGTTTAACTTCTACATACGGATAACACATAGAGAATTAATCTAAAGCCTAATATTGCGTTTTACTTCAAGATATACAAACATCTTTCTTAGAAATAAATATTTACTAGTGTAAAGTAAGGGCAAGAATTTAAATTTCCAAATTTACATCAGCTGACAGCATTTTCTTATCCTTTTACAAAACATATTTGTTAAATTTAAAGGACATGTACAAAAGTATATGTTTAAAATAAGTAGATTTTATATAAGCCGAGCCTTAAAAGTACGGGGAGGTACATGTTTTGCAGATCGCTTCCAATATAAATTAGAGCAAAATAAAACTTAAAGTCACGACAAAAAATCTAAATTTCAATGATCAAATGTCAAAATGTACAATAAAATTCAGAAAATACTCGAAACGGTCAAGAAGCTAACAAAAGTGCTGTACACGTTAGGAAAACACGTCTTTTTCTATCTCCAACTTAAAGAGAGTAGTGAAATAAATACGCGAAGTGCTGTTGGTGAATTAGTAATTGGTCTGTCGAGATTCAAATAATTTACAGTGTTTCAGATTCTTGATTAAATTAACTTTGTGAATAACGTTTAAACAAAAGCGATTAATCACGGGGCAAGTCCGACAAACAACAAATTAAAATCACATTGAGTGATTAATTACAGGGTTAAGAATGTTTATAAAAACATACCTCGTGAGCGTAAGACCGCTGTAGAAAATTAGTTACTAATAATTAAAATAAAGTGTGTGGAACTGAAATATAGCAGCCGAATCACAAACATCAAACACAGCTCATTAGTGATTGGTGATTTTAGTTTTATATGTAATTGCTAATACATGGGTTTTCTCAAAATTAAGTTTCCCAGCAACGAGTCAAGACTTTCGAAATTGTGTATTTTTGAATTTCGTTATTCTTAATTTAAATATTTATTATAACGTCGACATTTTTTCTAAGCAACTACTAAAGCATTCGGTGTCTTGGGTGCAAAAAATTTAATCCGTGATGGTTCATGTTTCCTTGATTGCGCACACCACATCAGTTCGAAGAATGTAGGAACTCCTTTAGGCTTTCGGATGGGAAATATTCCACACCGTCCATATTCGCCAAACTTAGCACCGATGGACTACCGCCTATTCTCGCAATTAAAGAAACATTTAGGTCAGGGGTCGGCCTTTGACACCCTGAATTTCAAAAAGTATTTGTGGACCCATATTCATAGAAAACTTTTCCCTCATTTTGACAAGTTTAATCTGCTGCAAAAGTTCGAAACATCTTTAACAAAACATCCTGCATATAATTTCTAATAACAGCTAGTTTTTAAAAACAGAACATTCTAACTATGTCACAACAAATATAAACAAAGACTGGGGGCAAGTCTCATGCCCTAAATTTGAACGTCAATGAATATTAATTAGTGCTCAACTTTGGAACGTTGATAAGTTTGTGAACTGTAAAATAACACTGTTTATGAAACTCATGGCAGTTAACTTTAAACGTTACTAATCGTACAAAATCGCAAGACACCCGAGTTTACTTCCTTGACTTCATTAATATTACCTTTCAAGTAATTAAATTTTAGCACTATTTTTATTAAAATTTCCACAGCCTATACCTAAATTAAAAAAATCTGGCGTGGTATACTCACGCGATTTTCCTTATCATTCGTTTGAACTGACATCGATTGCGGGTTTTATATGTTATTTTAAATTGCAGCCAAAATAACTACAATAGAAAAAAACGTTAAAGCAAGTTATAAAATTTTTTATTCGTCTGTAATTTTTATTATATGCACTTTTTCTATAAAATGCTCCTTAAAGCTGTAATTTTAGAAAAATAGGTTTTGGCGAAGAGAGCAGAGGCGCTAACAATTTATGTCGTTTTATCCACCACAAAATCGTACTAAATAAACAAAATTTCATTAAAATCTTTTGAGCCGTTTTTGAAAAAACTAAAAAACTAAAAACCGTTCCATTTTGAGAGTGGATTTTTACCAAAATCTTTTAATTTGCTGACATTTAACGTATTCATGGTCTTTTCTTCGTCAATTGAGGATTGTACTATAACAAGTATTTCAAAATTACGGAAGTAACGTCATAAGAATAGATTGTTTTATTCAGTCGAAAATTCGACTGACTTCGATTTTTTGGCGTTCTAAATCGACATTAAAACCGAATCTATTTCAATGTTATTCAAAATAAATATATTAATAACGCGACGATTTGTTTTATTACAACACGTTACTAATTTTAGGTGAATCTAATTTATCTACCAATGTAATATAAAAATAATTTATCGTAGCCATAAACACAAATGTCGGTATTGTGTACTTCCTGCTGTCGTGTGTGATTAACAGATTAATGCCTTGTTTTGAGGGATATTCACGATGTGTTATTACTTAACCGGGTACCCACTAGCTAATATTTAACTTGCTAGTCCAGCCACTGTCGGGAAACATTTTAACAGTCAATGTTCGTCCGTAATTGGGAAATTAGTTACCGCCCGAAGATCCTTGACTTGTAGTTGTAGAGACAAACTATAAATCAAATCATTTTGTTTATAATGCAACTTTATGTGAAAAGGTTACGTAGCCTAAGTGCAACTTGGTTTGTTTCGACCGCACCTTAGGAATACTATGAATAGACCCATTATAATTCAATTTTCAATTGCATTGCTCCTAGTAGAGTTACCTTAAGATGTTGTAATGAAACCAGTTAATTGTTTTTAAAATGTTTATTTATATTCAATAAAATTACAATTATTTATGTACACTTAATTTATTTAAATATTTATTTCACAATCCAGTAACATCAAACATTCAGTAATGAACAGCATAAGGTTCTAACAAAAACTAAGCTAAGAGAATTTAATCTGCTGTTTGTATAGGAAAGATAACTTCTAGAACAATAGAAATAGAAGATTCCAGAATATTACTCCTAATAACGATGTAATAATTTGTAATGCTATGACTCGTTGCTGACCTAACTAATTGACAGGTATCGGTTATCGCAATGAGTCATTGCGATTACATCACTTATTTTATTATAAAGAAAACATTCTAGATGATTCTAGAATTTTCCATTTACTGTTTCTAATTTTTTTAAATTTTTTTTAAATTAGTAATAGAAATATATTTGAAATTTTCCTGTAAATACCCATATTTTAAAATACGCAGTTGTTCCGAAATGTTGACAAATTAAAATAAATTATTTATAAGAGGTAACATGTATATTCCTTCCCCATTTTAAAGTAAGAAAAAACTATGGATGTTTAATTTAAATTTAGCCCTAAAGCGTTTTACACAAAACGCTCGATATCCACACATGGATTAATTTGTTACATTGTAGGAAACTGAATTAAAATTGCGCCTTCTGTAGCAAAGTATGTTATAATTTATCTAAAACATGTTAATTTAAAACCAGTATTAACAGTTCGCTTCTAATAGATTCAGTTTATAACTGTTTAAACTTACAAATGATTTTCGTATAAATATGCAAGATACAAAAATTTTTTTGAAAAAATATATTTTGTGCAGTTTAATTTAATGCTTCCGTAATAGTATATTACGATTCAAGATCGGTAAATGCCTTATAACAGGTCGAGATCTGTTGTACTAAGGCACTTAACGATCATGTGTAGTACACTATTTTTTGCGCCAACAACAACTTCCAAGTAATTACGTCATTTTGATATCAAACCTTTATTCCGTTTCATAACAGTACTAGTGCTGTTATGAACCATAACGTGCTTGTTATCGTAGCGTTACTACGACAATCACAACAATTCGGGAAATATATCATAACGTGACAATCAACATAGCCGGTTGGAAGCGCAAAACTATAGTAAATATACTTCGTAGCCAAAAATTTGTAGTGCTTCAGTTTAAATCGAATAATTATAATTTATCTGTTAAGAAATTTTATTCTGTAATTTGTTTCGTCAGAAACATGTTAGAAGAACCTGCGTAGTCTAGCGTGTCTCATGGCACGAGCGTTGTTGAGGCACACCGCTTGGCCCGTATTGGTCACATATCATTTGTGCAATTTTCAAATTTGATTTAGTTTACATTAATTTTATCTTTGTTCTTATTGAAGTTATCATTTTGACTATTTTACTAATTTTTTTTACCAAAAGCCGATTTTTATGCAAGTTCCTGTAAGTTAAATTACTTATATTAGTTGTGAATTTAATTTAGTTCATCATTATTAGTGTTATTAAGAAAGTTCTGGATACCGATAATTATTAATTCCTTTAATGTCAAAATTGAAGTTTTGTTCTGTGGGATCATGGAAACATTACAACTGCCTTGAAAGGCGCCCTTCATTTACCTTGTGAATATGTAAGCAATATTTTGAACAGAGGTATCGAAGAATTTTATATACAAGGTGTTAAAAAACATTTAAATATTTAACGGGTATATAGTAGAGCGGCCCATGTTCATTAAGAGTTTTTTATTTGTTGTCGGTCGTACTAAATATTTAAACGGTTATTTTTATTACCCAACATATTTTTACTTTGACCCTCGTTTATATTTGTTACAACTGATGTCAAAATTGCATAAATCTGGAGATTTCTCACAAGTATAGCGTATATGCTTCCCTAACTCTTAATTGTTAAAAAGCAACAGATTAATCGCCTGTGCTTGAAAATTGTTAGTGCTTAATTAATTCAGAATACAATCTACAAATAGAATGTCAAATCTAGTGCTCCCAAAGTAAAGTCATTGAAGATGACATTATCTTCAATTTTAAAATATAGATGAATTTTGGTTCTGCAAATTTAAGTGTTGCTTTGTGCATCCCGTATTTAAAAACATGTTCAGCTTTTAACTGATTTTGTAGCGTATTTAAGTTCACTTAATTTTTAATTAAAGATCTTCCAAAGTGTTTTCCCTTTTTATATACTTTTCTGCTAGATAAAATTGATTATGGTGATACAATTAAGTGAGAATCGAAACGATTCACTTATGCCGTTGCATTGTTTGTACTTGGTTTTCTAATGTGCATTAATAAATGTTTAATATTAAGTTGTTTGCCTTTTATTATTTTGTGAATATGTTTATATTTTAGATCTTCACTACGACCACAATACTGTTACTTATTAATTAATTTAAATCTATTAAATGTTTGAAACCGTTTGGATTCCAATATGTTTCAAACGTAACATTAATGAAACAGCAAGAAGTAAAACTTACGTTTCCTGATTGTCTGTATAAATTGCCGCCTTAATTTAAGTAAACACTCACACAGATAGTGAAGTGTAAATAAAACACCAGACTATAGAAGCATCTTACGCGAACTTTTAAGTGAACTTAAATTACTGAAGATATTTACGTAAGTAATGTGCAAGTACAAATATGTACAGAGTGATCCATGGTTGATGCATTACTTTTTTTTATGCTGCAGATGAGAAACGGTTGGGGCGGAGTGACGTGCCTGTAACTCAGAAGTGCAGATGCCAAACCGAACCACCGAGTCAGCTACAGTACATTTAGATGAAAACTGGGTTTCCCAACGCCAAATAAACTTGGAACACTTGGTTGCTAAAGTCTGTGCTACCAAACATACTAAAAAAACTTTGTATTTTCACCTCGTAGGTTTTCAAATAAGGTGTAAAGGAACGACTAATATTAGATGTGCCAAGTACGCATTTTTTTTTGAGAATGTTCCATTAATAAAATCATAACGCAAATGGGAAAAACTTTGATCGGCAAACCATATATTTACTTTCGCACGCAATCCTCCACAACATTTAAACACTTGTCGCAACGTTTACCAAGTTACTAGAAATCATCAGTTTAGAAATCTTTGGGCTGCGACCGGAACCAGTTGCGCTAGCCGGAGCAAATCAAATGGAACATCAAATTGCATCTACCACATCATACCATTCTGTGTCAAGACGTCCACCTGGTTTTTATTTTCATCAGTTGCAATGTATGCGAGACGCTCTAACCTTTCTTCATCGGCCACTGAGCTACACCTCATTTGAAACTTTTTCACCCACCTGTACACTACTTTGTGGGTAAATCAGTTCCATAAATCGGGATTACACAAAAGTGCCTCGCCAGCCGAGGCATGCGGTGCTGCCATCTACTGACAGGGCTGCCAATACTTAACGTCACTTTAAAAAAAGGATTCAGACTTGCTTTGATAGATTTTGGCTTATATTTTGGAGCAAATTCAGTGTTTTCTAATGATTCTGATGACCTTACTGATGTAACAACCACGTCAACTTCACTTCATACATCAAATCAAATTATAAATTATAAAATTCAAACTAAGATATCTTTTGGTGGATTTTAGGGGGCCAAAACTCCCCTGAGTAGGGACTATGTGACGGCGCTGCAGTTATTTCACATTGCTAAATGGTGCAGAATTATTTTGCCACGTATTTTCGCTTAGAATGCAATAAAATCAGCAAAATGTGGTCTTTATAACTTTCAGAAAGCACCGTTCTTATACAAACTGACTTTCTGTAACAGCATAATTCCGCCGTGTGTAAAAGTTTAAATAAATTTAATAATTACCAAAATGACCGATGGTGATATTTCATTTGGTTTGCGTACCAACGAAGGAGAGTACGCCAAACGACAATTCCTGATTTGGATGATATTTTGCACACGTAGAACATCGAAAAATAATGAACCGTGCCCTTTTATCGGCAAAAAAAGCCATTTCAAGGGTGAAAACAACTCTCAAAGTTGTGGTGAAAATTCGGTTTTTTAAAACTTCCAAAACAAGGACAGTTAGAGACAAAATTTAATTTCTAAAGAACTTTCTATTTATAAATTTATAAACCCAATGTAAAATTTGGGATCATTTGCAATCGACTAAATATTTTTCACATAATCCTAAACTGTATCAAAAATTCTAATTTAAATGCTTTTTCTGATATTCATCCTTAAATAAGGGATGCAATAAAATAATGGTGTAATAAATGAAAGTAAAACACGTATTTATGCACCTTACTGGTTAAAGTAATAAGCCCCCAAAGTTTGGGGTGAAAAAATGGCGGTCGGTAAAAAAAGAGGGCCTCTATTATTTTTCCGTGTTCTACACGTGTGCAAAATGTCCTCCAAATCAGGAATGTAATTTGGGGAACTTACCTTGTAAGACTTGGTCAACAATTGTCACCGCTACAACCACTTTGTGCCTATCTTTAAAAATATTGAATCGTCATTAAAATAAAGAAAGTAAACATTCATTCAGTCGAAAAAACCTGAATTCTAAAATTATATATTGAATTTTTTCTATTTATTTGGTTTCAGAATAAAAATTATTCAAGTTGAATAGCCTTAAAAGCATCAAGCCTTTGCTATTTTTTTAAAAATAGATTGATTTCATACTGACTTTTAAAATGCGGTTTCCGCTGACGTCAATCAACTTTTTTGAATTAATTTATTCTTTGATATCTCCGTACTACGTGTCATCCTATCTGTATAATTTTGAGCAGCCATGCGGTTAAAACTTACAATTTTAATTTGCCTTATTTTAATAAAATAACACTTCCCAGAAACTGCCGTAAATCGTACGTAATTTTATGTATTTATTAATCACTGTAGACCTAAACCCGATTTTCCATTTCCTCATCGACTACAATAAATTGATGTAATCAGAGTAGAGTACTTTCATTTTCTCATGGCCCAGCGTAAGAAGCAATATTTGTTGTTAGCAATTTTTTTTAAACAACATTTTTAATGAAGACCTTTTTCTCGATACACAAGGTTGGTAACATGGAAATATTAAGATTAATAAACCTTAAACACAAACAACATAACCTCCATAGAAATACTTTTCCAATCAAACTTCGTTTTCAGATTGAGTGTGCGGTTACGGAAGTATCATCCATTTCTTTCTATAATCTAAAGGCGTTAACGTAGCTTCAATTTATTCTAAAATGTCAGATGTAAATTACGTAATAACGACAGTATAGAAATATATATAATTAAGAATTTTATTGGTTCGTCAACCCTGCAATAATAAAGCGTTACGTGGTTCGTATTAAACAGCGCGCTCGTCTCTAAAATTTGACAATAATGACCACGGGAGTGAAGCCGGGAATGTGTTTTGTCGCAATTTTGCCATACCAACATTTGCAGAATGCAGACCCGATCTGTCTGGAGTTCCATTGTTCAAATTCACCAAGGCCACAACGTGCAGTGAGAATCAATTAATTTGGTTAAATTTTAGTGCAGTCTTGTAGAAAGGTACAGGCCTTCAATTTTTATTGGAAACACGATCCATTTAATTTTAACGATAAGCGGGCAATTTACCGATTACAAGCTCATCTGTTAATTAATTCACTAATACGAGTACGTCAAATAAAAACATGTTGTGGAGACGCACGAAAACTCATTTATTATAATAAGAAAACCTTCACCAGGTCGCGTTCGCAGTGCCTGAATGAACTGTTCCATTATACTTATTGATCGACCATGTTTTCTAATGTTGATTGTAGAGTCCGACCCTGTCAAGATAAGCTCAATGATGTAGTGCCTCGTGTCACGCCATTATACGTTCATTATTACACTTTGGAACCGTTCCTCTATTTACTTACGCTACCGTTGATTATTTTATTCTGACAAGTTTAAAAAAATGGCGTACGTTTTATTTACATAAAAAATTCTAGCGGCGCGATGACGAAATAACTATACCATTCTTAGGTGGCTTTTGTATTGATTTCTTGTACATGTTGAAAAATTCAATAATTTTCATTTATTAATGGCAATTTCCACTTTTAACTGTTGAATTGAAAACGATTATTCGTCATTTTAACAAAGAGAATGGTAAACGTTAATAGTGCAACGTCACCGTCCATTCATTAAAGAATATTTTAAAAGGAAAATTACGCTATTATAGGAAATAGAAATTTATTGTAGGTTATATCCTTTCACTTAATTAACCGAACAAAATTCGAGCGGCACTTAACACAATTTATTCCAAATACTAATGGTCTACATTACGCTGATTAGCAAAACAATCAGTCTCTTCTAAAGAATAATTAATTATTAATTACCATAATCAAAACCACTGAATTCTAGGAACTCAGATCTGCTCCCAATATTTTATACATCGAGGACTAAAACGACTGTGCCCAAGTTAGAGTGGGCTATTTTCGCCGTATGTAAATAATGAGAAAGCAAATAAATAAAGTACATACTTTGAACGAACCCCATTATTTAAAAGTCATTTTTAATTAAAATAATTTTCTTGTCGTTCAAAAATACATCCAAATTACGATAACCTTTACAATAAGTAACTTATGTCAAGATCAACCAAATTTTTAGTTGCATTAGCTGCTGAGCGCATTCAGATGCGAAAGCGGCTATTATTAAGCAGCTACGTTACAGATTTTCTATTGGCCGAGATTCAAACTCATAAGAATCTCGACCAATAGACAATAATCACGAAGCTGCTTAGTATTGCTTTCATATCCGTAACTCGTCCACTGTCATTCAATTGGAAACAAAATGACAAATCGTGAATAAAATTACAATTCTCATGTTTAAATCTTTGAAAAACATTTACACAAAATTACTAAATCTTTTTAAAAGCGTTTCCAAAATGCGTTATAATTTTGATAATTCCTAAAAACATATTGTGTGGTGGGGCAGTAGTTATGCGACCTAAAATCTTTGATATTTATTCCTTTAATATCTTGAACATTTTCTAACATTATTATTAGACAGTTGTAAACATATACAGGGTGATTTTAAAATCCACAGACACACTTGGAGAAACTTTTTTTTAAATTCCTAGTGGTTTTCAAGAAAACCGTTTTTAAAATAAAGCGGCAAAATTGTTTGAAAGACACTGCAATAGCGGTCAACTGAACGTCAAGTGAGTAAACTCTAAGCGCACGAAGCAATTGTTACGTATTTTAATTCATTTATACCTTCCCGTTCACTTACAAAAATTGTATATAAAGCTAAATTTTCAGGATTTTGTGTTTTATCGCATGCTTTTGAACAATAGTGTCTTGTTTTTCGTTACCAAAGCTTCGTGTGCTTATTAATATAATTACATTTAGTTTTAAATTTAATATCGTGTTTGTGTAATAATGGATAGATTATTCTTCAGTTCTCATTGTATTATCTAATTTTAAATTGCAAGTTGGGAAAGGTCAAGGAAAATATTATTTGATTTTGAATGTAATACACGAAACAAATGCAGTTCAATTGCTTTGATTTTGTGTTTGTAAGACCTACATTCAGTGTAATTTAAAATCGTACACATAAAAATAAAAGAATGTCTTATAACAACGAAAAATCCTTTCAAATTTTAAAAATTAAAACGGTACGAAAAGTAAATTATCAAAATTATAGTAATTATAAAAATTCTGATATGACCTTTAACTACATTGAATGTGTGTAAATAAATATTAAATGTTCAATTTTTGTCTCGAACAAAATTGTAGGTCGTTGTGTATTGAATAGGTTATAAATACAGCTGCAGTAATTGGATATTATTGAACATGTTATTTCCTCAACGACACGTGGTTGAAATTGGACTGTCGTGCAGACATATTGATTTGTATACATATTAGCACTAGTACTAGAAATCGCTTAATATCGGAAGAATTGATAACTAGTTATGAGCTAACAAAATGTAGAAAATCCGAAATAAATACCTTCATCGCATATTGAGCAAGTGAAAATGATTAAAATTAGTTTTTTACATCGAGAAAAATTATAAACCCGCTTCTAACTTTGTAGCAAAATCTACAAAATAATGTCAGCGTCCATACTCGGTACATATTTTATGTTTTAGTACATATTTTTAACACAAGTTAAAAAAGTATCATATTTTTATAAATGAGTACATAAAG
>JAHWXV010473503.1:0-10586 GCA_024586415.1 Phrixothrix hirtus | reverse complement strand
TATATATATATATATATATATATATATATATATATATATATATATATATAAGATAAAGAAGGCCACTACATGCAGGCATCTTGGAAACTATAAAAGATAGAAAACCGGTTAAATACAGAAAAAGTAATGCAATAGACTGCAGAGTACGATGCCATTTGAAAAATAGAGATATTAGGAATACTTCCGGAAATATTCGATAAAAACGAAACATTGGAATTTCGTTTTAATTTTTTCTTAGTTTATTTTATAAAATATTTAAAAATGCCTAAAACTTTCTGGTAATACTTTTTTTGAAAAAAAGAAGATGGCGTTATTGATGTTTTGCAAGGATGTTTCGTTGCTCAGGTATCATTTGCAAGTTGAAATTTTTAAATACGGACATGCATTTTTTTAACAATCTAGATCCACAATGGCCCCTAAATACCTATATATCAGTATTATTTCAAGCGAATTTGGACGTTTAGTTTTAAAAATCCATCATTAATTACTTTTTACCATTTCTTGTGAGTACGATTTAATAATAATAATCTGAACACGTTGGTAACAGAAAAGTATAAAAATACCCATTAGAAAAACTAGTGTTTACGCAAAATGTTGTTGTTTTGCTTATTAGAAGCTGGGGCTTTTATAGTACTAAGTTTAGTACAAAGAGGGTTAAATAAAATTAGAATTGATAATCATCTTTTTTATTAAGAAATGGGATTATTCTCAAATGAAGAAAGATTTGATATGATAGAGTGTTAGTGTGTTAGAGCCGGACAAATGTATTTCAACAGATATTCAGAGAAAAGAGTCACGTACAAGGACATTTAGCAAATTGGTGGTAAATCTAAAGAAATCTGGTTGATTTGAAACACCTGTGTCTACCCGTAAAAATCCTTCCGATGAGAAGAATGTATAACAAGACGAAACGCTTCTTGCGCCCCAAAAGATTGTCTAAAAGGCCAATTAGCCTGAATTAGGTAGCAACTCTGACCGCCGTAGTGGAGAAAGGGGGATTCTACGGTTTTTGATGGAAATAATTAGGCTAAAATTCAGGAACGGCTTGCGAGAGTCAAAAGTCGGGAAAAAGTCGTAATTTTTGGGCGCCACCTTACCTAAATATCTTAATGGTTAGATCTTTTCCAGAAACGAAACGGCAAGGAGTCTTATTTCAAACCGAAATGGGTAGAATTTGTCACGGCATACTTACTGGTTAATTACTGACTTGAAATACGCCACTGGATTAATATTTCGATCAGCTCACTTAAACGGATACGTGATAATATATTACTTACTTAACTTAAACTAATTCCTTGAAAGAAAGGATCTATTAATACATTTATATCTATTTATGATTACAAAATAAAAAGAATGTTGTACGTGGTATGCTAAATATAATGATATTCAAAAAAATAGAATACGTACAGTTATAAGAAATATATCGCTCTCATTTAAAATAATGAAGAAATTACAGTAAACAATGTATGTACTATAACAGGGACCCCTGTGCTTTATATAGGTTACAAGTAATACTAATCTAGATAACACAATCGGCCCTTCTGTAAAGGTTTTATTTCGATAAACAATTAAAAATGAGTAATAAAAGCTAATGTCAATTTTTGCTATTATTATCTGTTACTTCAATCGTCTTTGACATATGATATGATCGAACTAATTGTCCAGTCGTAATCAAATAGCAAACGAAATTAGAGTTTTTTTGGATCCCTACTTGACCATAAGTTTATAATAAAACTCCACTTACGTGTAAACGGAAGTCTGACGGTTCCGAATTAGTTGGCAGCGTAGTGGCATCAAGGTCTTGGTTCCAATTATATCGTACCTGTAGTGTACTTCACAGCAGCGTCCCTCACCCTTGAATGGACAAGGGTGAAAAACGAACGGATCCCCTAAAATTCGCCGGCAGGCGTTGAATAATGAATTCCCACGAATTCAATATCTCGATAAAAACGCTAAGCGGGATAACTCTTAATTTATTAACTTTCACGAACCAGGGCGTTGGCCCAATTAAAGTGCCCTCGCATCCTTGAAGAACAGAAAAACGCACTCTGACCTCACGGTAGTTAGCTCCGAACTACTGTTAAAAGAAGTTTCCCCTTGAACTTACGACGAAGGGGGGATTGGTGCTTAACATTTATTTTTAGCATCGTACCCGTTCTCATGGGAAAGCTGATGAATTATTTTTAAGAAAAAGCGCCTATGTTTTGCAAAACGTGAACTGGGATTTTATAATAAAGGCTTTGCAAAATTTAACGATTTACGTTTGTAATTTTAACATAAAAATTGTACCGATGATTCACCGATTAGGTTTTACTGTTAATTCATTTATATGTATACCGGGTGTTTCCAAATGAATACCAAATGTTGCAAGAATTTTAGTCGCGCTTACAAAGGTTAATAATGTTTTATTAGCTGTTGCTGAGAATAGTGAAACCTCAGTAGGGCATATTGAACAAACTACAAGAATTGTAAAATCAACTGGGCACTTTATCCTCCAAAAACGTAAATTCCACCCATATAAATTTCGAATTCGTCAGATTTAGACCAGAGGATGCTGAAAGATGAAGATATTTTAGTGAGTGGTGTATAAGAAAATGCCGGATGCAAAAGAACTTTCCATATAAGGTGATTTGGTTGGATTAAAGTATGGTCACAAATAACGGTAATTTCAATTGAAGAAAAGTCTATTATTGGTCGAGAAGTAATATACGCTTGAATAAAACTACCAAGCATCAACATCGCTTTGATCTTAATATGTGGGCTATAATTTTTGGGACTAGTCCCTTTATCTATCACCATTCTTTAACTTCAGAGAGATATCAAAATTGATTAGAAAATTATTTGGAAGCAGTTCTAGGCGTGTTACCTCTAGCACATATTCAAGACTGTTAGTTTCAACAGGATGGTGCACCAGCACACAATTCAAGAGCAGTGCGAGAATACTTGACAGACACGTTCCAGAGAAATGGATAGGTACCCATTCTACAATACCTTGGCTAGCGCGTTCTCAAGATATTGCCCCTTTAGATTATGTTCTCTGGGGGTACATAAAAAACTATATTTACTGGTATGAAATCCAAACTGAAGAGGAATTAAGGAGATTAGTTCTTGAAACTTTTGGAAGCAATACGCCAACAACGTTAACTAAGGTTTTAGAATATTTAGTAAGAAGATATTATTCGTCCAGAAAATCAATCTGAATATAGCAAGTAGTTTGCTACAAGCCACGACAAAGAAAGTTTACCCAATGAGAATAAAGCGAGGACAAAGTTAAGTTGGTTTCTCGAGAGGTAAGTTTACGGACGGGTTACAAAGACAACGCCTGACTGGGCACCTATATGTAAAGTATAACCAACGTGTTGGAGGGAATAGATGATCTTCTGTGGAATGTAATGCTTTTATCTATCACCCCTGAATCCCTCTTGGGTTAACTACTGTACTTTTAGCAATAATGCTAACCGAACATTACACCTTGACTTTTTTTTTAACTTATTTCTTGACTTGTTAGAAATTGTATTTTCTCTTAATGTTTAATAAACGATAAGTATTCTATTTAATATCCTTTCTGCTAAACTAAAGTGCCATAAAAGCCCCAGATTGCAATTAGCAAACAACATTTTGTGTAAGCACTAGTTTTTCTAATGGGTATTTTTAGACTTTTCTGTTATCAACATGTTCAGATTATTATTATTAAATCGTAGCAAGACCATACTCATAAGAAATGGTAAAAAGTAATTAATCATGGATTTTTGGAACGAAACGTCTAAATTCGCTTGAAATAACACTGACATAGGTATCGTATTTGGAAGCCATTGTGGATCTAGATTATTACAAAAAATGCATGTCCGTGTTTAAAAATTTCAATTTGCAGATGATACCTGAACAATGAAACATCGTAGCAAAACATCAATAACTCCATCTTCTTTTTCTCAAAAAAAATGTTATTGGAAAGTTTTAAGCGCCTTTTATTATTAACGAAATCACAATTTTTTGGTTTTTCTCGAATATTTCCGGAAGTGTCCCTAATATTTCCATTTATCAAACAGCATCCTACTCCATTGTGGTACTTTTTTTCTATTTAACCGTTTCTCTATCCTTTATAGTTTCAGAGATCCCTGTAGTGGCTTCTTATCTTGAACACAGTGTATATTGGCTTTGATTGAACCAAATCCAACAATTTGTAAAATTTATCTTGAATTAATTGTAGAATCGGATTTGTTTTTCGCCCCATTTTCGGGTGCCAAATATATGCGGAACAACAGCTTTGATTTTCTATTGCGGCTCGTTCCACCTAAATAATGTTATCTTGGATTATTCGTAGTTAATGTTTGTTAAGTTGTCTATATTTTACTTGCTTTCTTTTATTTACACTGCTATTATGGTTGCCTGCCTATGTTCGTGTATATCGACACCACTTATTAATAGACTGCAACCCACCGTACAGCGCAAATACATGCAACACACCATACATCTTACCTTTGTAAGAGTATAATCGATAAAAATAAAATTATACATAAATCAAATTAAAATTCAAATTAATTGTGAAATGTGGAATTTCCTGAAATAAAATAAACTCAAAATATTCAACGATTAAAGATTCTCCAATATAATATTTAAAAATCATTTACGATGCAAACTTAATATTTTGATCCGATTATCTTGGCTACGTAAACTCGGATTATTAAATATTTAATTACTAATTGGGTACATTAGTATAATAATCAGTCATATTATTACTAGACGTAGAAGTTCAAAATTACGTTTTAAAATAAAAATTTATCAAAACTGTATTTAATAATGTATCCACTATTCTTAACTAAACAAATTTTAAATAAAGTAAACTTTTAAAATATGCAAATGTATAAAAGAAAAATGTTCGACAGACCACGTCTTCACGCACCTTCAACTTTCTATGTCAATTCGGCAGACGATGTCCCCCAGCCAAATATTCCCTTCAATGGTTGTCTATTCAAAGTAACTCAGAACGTGTTACTTAAACTTTTATTAAAAATGTTGGAAAAACTGTGTTTATTTTATATTTATTTACACAAATTGTGCACAAAATTGATTCTTGTTAAAACCTTCTTACTTGAATTGGTAAGTAGACTTAGATTAATGTCACTGTATCCCCTAGTTAATTTATTTTCAACATTCGCTACCCACCAGGGTGTCGACCATTAACTGCAGGTACTGCTTTATTTTTAATTAGAATAATTTTCTTTATTTGTTTCGTTTTTCAGTTATGATTCCACTTTTCACGGAAATTTGTTCAAACGTGGATTTTATTATATTTTATGAAGTTTGTAACGAATCCGGATGGAGCTTGAACAGCGTTACTAATACCACAAGTTAGCTTTTGAGTCGGAGTCTTGGTTCAGAACTGTACTGGGATTCTTCGGAAACTATTTACCTAAAACTTGCTTTAATTATGTACAATATTTACAAAGATTCTTCCCAGTGTGAATTTTGGTTCACTTGTACTTAAGCTTGTTAACCACTTTTTTTGTACACTCTGTATATGTATTGGAGTCATAACTCTTGTTGTAATTTAGCTAGGACAACACTTTTATTTTAATTTAGTTTTCGTTAATTATTAATGATCTATATTTGGGATTCGTTATTCTTCGTAAAATAGGTGTACACCTTTCAAAAATGTTGCTTTATTCGTATATTATTCTGTTACACTTGAAATCTACTTTACTTTTATTTATTCAAACTGTTTGAATTTATTTTTAATTAGAAATATTTGAATCTAACTATTTTGAACTGTATGAATACTTGAACATTTTTATAAACCCTTATATTGCAACTATTTACACTTTGAGTGGTTATATTATATTAATAATACAATCCTTTAATTGTTGTAATTTTTATGTATTTAGAAATAACACATTTTAACAAAGAAAAGTATTTATTCAAACAATAAATTAAATTTTACCAGTTTCTTTGACTTATTTTGGGTATTAACCTTTAAATTAGTTGACAGCCGTTCTATTTATGTTTTTAGAAGGTAGATGGCATTTTAATGTCCTTTATGATCAATATTTTTAGTCAATTCGATCGATTTAATGTTTGCGGATCTCAAAATGGCGTTCTTAACTTGTGTTGCACAGTTCATTCTACTAGTTATAATTATATGTTTAGCGCGGATGAAAATTAATTTAGGTGATTTTCATTTAATGTGTAATTTTTCATAATTAAACTGAGATTGTTTAAAGGGGGAGAGTCGACATGCGATCTCAGGATCCAGTATCAACAGAGGTGAGCCTGTATCTAGTTTCTGTACGGATATCGGCGTCTAACTTTTAGGAAGAATCGAATTTCTTTACGCATTCCGCTTGTGTGTGTGTGTGTGTGTGTATGTGTGTATATGTGAAGTGTTTATTATTAACAATCCTGAGTAAACGAGAATTGAATTTTGTCAAATTTGTTAATTGAATTCGGAACTGTACAATGCAGGTTAACGACCCTAGAAATCAGTACTCTTAAATGCCGGCAGATCGCTCTGCTTCTTAAATACTGGATCACTACGATCTGTAGCAATAGTTCTGTTTCCTTGTTTTAAATTTCAATTTTATGCAAGGCAAACTGAATTTTACAATGATTCACAGGTTTAAAATTACCACTCTTTTATGGGGTAGATTTAACCTATACTCGTCGGTTTGAAATTGATTTACCAGCTATGACGGTAAAATATTACTCATAAGAGATGTTAACCAACGAAGGCGGGAAGATTTTCTGAGGAATCCGGCTTCGAACACGTGTTTATATATCAAACGGCTATCGCCAAATGCAAGGCAAAATAACTTTCTTTTGGTTTAACTCCCTTAATTACAATATTCTATAACAAACTAATACATCATTAAATGCATAATTTTAACGTGTGTAAAGCAGTAAAAATGATATTAAGAGAACTGTTTACATACGGCCAAAAATAACAAAAATAATTATACAGGTTTAATTACATTAATAAACAAGATCAAAAGTTATGTGAAACATGGCAGATTAGAATACAAACTGATTTTTAACTAAATGAGTTACATTTTATTTAATATAAAGCAATTAAATTAGTTTAATTAACGTGAAGTTTTCCATCAATATACAAAACTAAGGTACGTATATCTAATCAAACTAGAACACTCATGCTTTTATGTATACAAAGTTCAAATCCCTTGACCTACACACATAAAATAACGTTGACTAGGGTCAAGAATCTTGAACTGTTCTGATTAAAATAACATACAATAAATTTAAGATATTTCAAATCTTATAACTAATTAATATAACGGTAATTAAAAGCAAGTAAATAAATTAATATGTTAAACGATAATTATGAAAAATAAAAATTAAAAGCGAAATAAATAAATATGATAAATATGATAAAAGGCTCGGTAATTACATAAATGATAATTAACTAAAATATATACAGGGCGTTTTGTTAGTTTAGGTCTAACGAAATGATTTTAAATAAACAAAATAAATACAATTAATGTAGCTATGCCATTTTAAGCGGTGAGTTTAGCCTCATAATTTACTGCCTTAATTATGTGCAAACCGTAAACTCGCAGCGACGGTATAGGTACATTACAAGTTAAGTTTCACTTTTGCTTAATTATTTTATTTTATTCCATTGTAAATTTCTTACTGTATCGTAGAATTTCTGTTTTATTAATTATTTTAATTTTGTTTCAGAACAATTTGTTCAAATTTAATCAACTTCATTAAAGAGAAATTTAATTTATTAAATTGAGTAGCAACATGTCTTTTTGACTGCTGAAGAACGACTGAAATTTGTCAAGATTCTAGCAGAAATCTAAACCATAATTGCTGAATTGCAAATTTTTTGAACAAAGAAAATCACTTATTTTGGATATATTTAATTAATGTAGAACTTAATTTTTATTTTAATGGTCCTATAAAGCTTCAAGAGGCTATGCTAGAAGCAACCCTTAATATTTTAGGGATGAAAAAAATTGATGGTTCGAAACCAAACTAAACTTGAAAAATATAGTTTTTTACAATGTCAAAAATTTTAACTAAACGGCTGAAAAATAGCATCAAATTGTTCTCTGCACCTTCATTATTACTAGTTCAATATTTGTTTTGAAGAAAATTTTACATCTTGGACGTAAATCGTACTTGAAGATTCACTCACTTTACTTTAATAATTGGGCCTTTTTACACACAATTATCTAATTGTTTATATGGCATTTATTATTTACATTCATTATTTATATGTTAGTATATGCATAAATTAATTTAACACAATCAATTCACTTAAACTTGGAAGTTAAACTCAAATTCTGGTTTTATTCAATTTTAGTTATTAATTATTGCAAATTTCTAGATCTATAATCGGCATGTATTTACTAACATATTGTTCTAAATATTACTTTTATGAATTTTGCTTTACAATTGTTTATTTTGAAATTTGAATCAAAACTTTGAACATGGTTCCGAGATGTTCTCGTAAATTGTTATATTTTACTTTTGGCATATTGGATCTTTTGATAATCCTAACACCAATTACATCTATTTTCTCAAATTATTTTACATTTATGCAACTATATATAAATTTTATTTTGAAATATAAGGTGAGGTACCCACTTTCAATTCTTTTTCTTATGTATGTGGTTTTATCTACTATATATATCGAATATCGAATAAAAGAGTTACCAGAATAATTGAATGTAGTTACAATTTAAATACAAAGAAATAAGACGTAAAAAAATTCATTCACAAATTGTCAAATTGCAATTTTACTTTCTTCTATCCTTTTTATTACAAATTATTCGAAAGTGCGGAAAATAAAGTACATATGTTACAGACTAATTGTAAAACAAGTCGTTTTATACAAAGCCTAGTCATTTTCTAAATGTTTGGATATATTGTAAAATTGACTACTAATTTTAGGTATTTTATAATATGCGTTTCAATTGCTATTCAATCCTAAAACAGCATTAACTTTTGCTTATTTGAGAAAATAGCTAGCGATAGCCGGTCATTTTATAAAAATTCTATAAAGATTTTAATCGTTTTGTAAAACACAACATGCCGCAACAAATGTTTCATATTTTTTTATTTACAAATATTAATTATCAATATCATTAATAGTTTCTGGAAGCTTCTTATCTAAAGTTTCAGTCAATGGAAGTACAAGCGCTGCTTGAAATAAAGTAAATGTGCCAAAAATCGCTAAAGGAAGAAACCACGCAACTTTTGCAAAAGTTATAATAAGTGGGGCTACCATTGATCCTAATTTTGAACACATGACGACACATCCTACCCCTGCATTCCTTAATACAGTGGGGAATAATTCCCCAGTGAATAAATAAAGAGCAGGAAGAGAAATCTAAAACAAATTTTTATATATAGATAGTGTTGCACAGGCATTCATCTGATTTTTTCTAACCAACAACTCACCGACAAACCCACAATACAACTTCCCGCTAAAACAATTCTAGGCCAATCTAAATAAAATACATTTCGTGGTATAGCCAAAATTGCCAAGAAGCATACACCTGTCAAACAGTTCGCGTAGGCGATGGTTAATTTTCTTCCGTATTGTTTTACTACCAATACACATAGTATAGTTCCTGGGATGGAAATCAATCCCCCTACAGTTACAGCAAAGTATAAGTTTTCGCTGATTTGCCCAAGATATTGAGAAAAGCCATAAAAGCTAACACCGCATATGAACCTAAAATTTCTTCTTAGTACTTAGATTTAAACAAAATTTTTTACTTACCAGTTGATAGATAAAAGCGTTATTCTTTTTCTAATCTCGCGATTTTTGAACAGTACGGAAAAATTTTCCTTTTTGTGAGTGAAAACTTCTTCTGTCCTATTTTCCATTACAATTCTACGAACCGCATTTTTGTCAGTGCCGTTTTTTAATGCAGCTAGCTCTAGTATTATTATAGCTTCCTCTCTTTTATTAACTGCTAAAAGCCAACGTGGCGATTCAGGTATTAACCTAAATATTTCATATTATTGTTTAAAACTTCAAATTTAATGTGTATTACCAGTAGTAAAATACAAACAAAAAACTCAAGCTAGACAAAATGAGTTGTAGATCTCTCCAATCTCTTACAAAGTAAGCAATTGCAGCCATTATTGTATTACCAATACCGAAAGGTATTTGATATAAAATAGGAACAATTGTTCTCCATTTACCACCAACAATTTCCATACACATCACAAACGATATAATTACTGTTCCTCCATTAACTATAGCTAGAAGAAATCGAGAAAGTACAAACATACTATACCATGGAGATATAGCCGAAACTACACCAAAGATTGATTGTAAAAATATTGATAGTAATAAAGTCTTCCTGCGGCCACATATGTCAGAAGCTACGCCAAACATTATGCTACCTAAAAAAAGTTTGTATTAGCACAGTCGATCCCGTTTAAATAAAAAACTATAAAGTATATATATTAAGGCATCATAATTGCATTAATACCTTACGATTCAAGTTGACGCGGCGCACTATGGAATATGATAGAACAAACGATGATCATAAATCAATTTCGTAGATATAGTGAAAGTGCTACTTATTTCATTTTATCGTAAAGTTAAA
>JAHWXV010473441.1:0-13052 GCA_024586415.1 Phrixothrix hirtus | reverse complement strand
AAACTGCAGGGGGGCGGGAAACTCTACCTCGTCCCTTACCCCGCTAGATCTCATTACCCCTCGCCTCCACTTTATCCAGAACGTCACTTACTTTACTACTGACAACCATACGGGAAGTCAAGAAAAGCAACGAAACTGGGAGTCTACGTAGGTAGCTAACTTAAGGAAGGCTCTTTGGAACTCGAAGGTCCATAAGACAGATTATGCAGCATCCTTCGGGGGCCCTACAAGATATACAGCGTCCATGTCCTCCAGGTGTTCGACCATCAATAAATTAATCAGACGCGTAGACGGCAGTCAGATTACGTAGTAAGCAGTAGAAACAGCCAAGTAAATAAAAAAAACTGTAAATTCAGAAAGGCAAAAATTAATTAAGTCACTGACAAAAGAAGGTAAAAGACTTACCTCATCTTAATAAATGGGTTTCTTTGAGCAACAGAAAGAACCAGTGTTTAAGCACAAAATATTTGCATCAGAAAATTCAATCGTGGTTGAAAATAGAATGCTGTTTCAAACGACCGTAGGAGTATATTAGACAGCGCGCAAGACGAATTTCTTAACGCGAGTATCGCTAAAACCTTGAAGGTAGATAGAGTAACAGGAATATAATAAAAAGGTAATCACTATTAATTATTGACTAATAATTAGAGGAAAGGAATTGAAGAATTTAATGAACTTAAACTAAATATACTAGGACGACAGAAATTTAATATACACACCAACCAAACACAGTCTTAAATAAATTAGTAATAGCGTTCGCTCATGGGCGTAACAGACGGAATGTAATGCATTAAATCTAAAATTGTCACAATGCTAAAAAGGACCATGACACGCCCCTCCTAGCAAGACTAAAAGGCCGCAAGGAAAAGAGGAGCTGTCATAGTAGACAAAACAAAGTTTAAACCAAATGTATCCAGAAGAAAATATATACAAGAAGTAACTCAAAAAGGCAGAGTTTAAGCACAATAGAACGAACCCTTAAAAATCTAGAGCCAACTTTACAAAAACCAAAAAACTAATTAGTATCAGATTTACAAAAGGAAAGGAATCAAAAATAGGCCAAGTCGAAATTTATGTGACTAAAACTAACAATAAGCATTCAAAAGTAGATGATATACTACAAATCAAAGGAACCAAAATGGATTTAAATGAAGCAAACAAAATGTTAAAGCACGATGGTTCACTTAAGTGTTGAAACACTTAAATCAAACGGTTAAGCCATCGAAAAAGTCAACTGTAGGTAATTAAATCGATATAGAACATCGTAGATCCAAAAGAAGATCAATACCACAACTAGAAGTGATTCAAAATAATTACATCAAAAAGCAGGATAACGTAAACCATCAAACACGAAGTCCAAAGTTCTAGTGATAAAGAGCTAAGTCAAGATTTAACTAACACTAAGCTATATTCAGTGTCGAATACATCAAATAAATAATCCAATTTAAGTTGACTAGACAATCAAAGACCGGCGCAAGCAACCAATTCCATGAAGAAAATTTAAATCAAGAGAAGGGTAAGCGATGACACGCCATATTCAAGGAAGGAAAAAACACCTGTAAGCTGGGAATAAAGCCCACGGACTAAAAGCATGCCCTTAAAAGTACATTTAATTCTAAGAAGTATTCGGCAAGACAAAATTGCGAAAATTGTAAAACACTAACAAACCCAGAAGTATATAAGTTGTTAGAAGTGATTCAGCTTGATGATAAGACTGATTAAATAACCTATAAATGATTAAAAAACAAACGAAAACCAAAAACATAAGTATCTAAATAGCAATATCGTACAAAACCCTAAAGCTAAACAAAGATGTATAAAATAAATGCAATTAAACCCAAAAGTTAAAAATAATATTATAAGATTGAGTATTTTAAGAATATTATGAGAATAGAAGAATACCGCAGAGAAAATCAAAATAAGAAGCAAGTAGGAGAAGAAGAAGGAAAAAAGTGGAAGAGCAGTATCAAAGCACAGTAAACCTTATCTACAGAAATACATACAATAGAACCAATTAAGTTCTTGAAAAGCTACGACTCCAAGATAACGACGAAAAGACTAAAAAGCAAAAATAGGAA
Source organism: Phrixothrix hirtus (assembly GCA_024586415.1). Lineage (NCBI taxonomy): Eukaryota > Metazoa > Arthropoda > Insecta > Coleoptera > Phengodidae > Phrixothrix > Phrixothrix hirtus. The sequence goes on along the minus strand of JAHWXV010473441.1, from coordinate 10,974 downwards.
AAATAAGAATAAGTAAGCATATTTCATACAAAATTTAAACATAATTAACAGTAAACCGGTTACTGTTTTTTTTTCTAAGAACGTCTAACCAACGAAAAGAGAGCATAGTGACTTAGAAAAGCGTGTTAAAAACACAAGAACATAAAGAAAGATTATTAGCAAATTCTTGGGTGCAATGTATTTACCAGCAAAGGACTTTAGAAGTCAGACAGAATATCACACACAACAAGAAGTCTAAGAAAAATATCACCTCGAAGTTAATCGAATCAAGTAGCAGCGATAAAGGTTCCAATAAAAGATAAAGCAGATTATAAGTAAAGCACAAGAAAAATATTCAAATCAAGCCATGGACTTATTCTAAACCACACATAGGCCGTTTAATCCTAACTAAGTATATAAAAGCTGAAAATTTCTACCTCAAGAAAAAACGATTTAATTGATAGCAATGCGGACGACTCCGAGTCAATCAAATAAGAAAAGAACAAGGAAAAACTAATTAACTTAATGGTAATGAAGATGCAGGATAGAACCGAAATAGATTTGAGACCAGAAGCAAGTCAAATACCCACTGTCTTCGCCGTGTAAGAAGATTATAAAGAGATTAAATAGATAAATCAAAGTGAATAAGCGATATTCTAACTAATAGCAACTTAATAGGCTAAGAAATCAAGACAACAAAGTAAATCCGAGCAAGAAGGATTTAAATATACAGAAAGCAAAAGTGCAGCTAATAATGTTTATGGAAATTAGAAAGTATTAAGAGAAGAGAAGAAAACTGAAGAGACAACTGGTAAGAGAAAAATAAGTAGCAATACCCAAATGAAAGCTTGAGAACACTAATGAGGTCAAGATGGAGAAAAAAGCATAAGTAGTAAGACTGTCGACTTCTACGACACACACAGCAAACCTGTGAAATAGGAATTCTTTAGCCGCCACAACACGGTAAAACAAGTAAATCGACACAAGAAGAAGTTGAAGAACATTGTCAAAGTGCTAAGTTGATCGCCTCTTACAATGTACAGACCAACCTGCGGTTGCAGTATTTGTAGATCGCTATAACATAGTCAAAAGCAAATAAAAGATAATGACACGATAAGATGAATAAAACGTCAAAAGTTGTAAGTTCGTCGCTTCTTACGACTCGCATCCAAACATACGGAAATGTTATTCTCTCAAAGCCCCACGTTTCAGGGCCGCAACTTCTTGTACCACGTAAACTAGCTTCGTCCTAGAATAAAATGCCAAGGAGAGAAAAGTAGGACAAGAAACGAAGGATAACTCACGTGGTAAAAGAGGGTTGTTCTACTTGGATAGCTTTATCGGAGAGAGGTTGATGAGCCGTTGAATTTGTCATGGTTTAATAAACGATATTGGGACATAAACGGTAAGTAATTTGCAGACCTACTGCTACTGCTACTACTACTGTTACTGCTACTGCTACTGCTACTGCTACTTCTACTGCTGCTGCTGCGGCTGCTGTTGCTGCTGCTGCTGCTACTGCTACGGTTACTGCTACTGCTACTGCGACATTTACTGCTACTACTGCTGACGCTGATGCTGCTGCGGCTGCTGTTGATGCTGCTGCTGCTGCTACTGCTACTTCTACGGCTACTGCTACTGCTACTGCTACTGTTACTGCTACTGCTACTGTTGCTGCTACTGCTACTGCTACTGCTACTGCTACTGCTACTGCTACTGCTATTGCTACTACTACATGAAACAAATAAATCAAATCTTACGTGTGAACTTGGGTGTTGAAATTATGTTCGCGATGGATTACCCATAATTCGACTGAGGCTCAAAAACAGGCTCGTATCAACTGCAACTCAGGTACATTAAATTTCGTATAGGACATTGTCAGTAGTTATGAAAGTTGGAAATATGCTTATGAACCTCAAATGAAATAACAGTCGAGCGTTTGCGTACTTCAAAAGGACCTAAAGCTAACTGAAGTTGTTCTTACTCGTAGTATTTCTAAACAAAAGGTCGCTTGTTTTGTATCCAAAACTGGTCATGTGTCTACTATACCTTTAGAATGCCGTAAAACTGTTTAACAAGTGTTTTATCTAAAATGAGCAAAATAAATAACGACGGAACACTCTGCATCATGACAATGCAAACTCACACGCAGCATGAAAAACTGTAAACTATTTGGCCAGTCAGAAGTTGTAGTTAATATCTCATCCTCTCAATGGTCTCAAGTTCAGTCCTAATGACTTTTTTAAGTTTCCTAAAGTCAAACATCGTATGCGTGGTCAACGATTTTCAACACCGGACGACGTAGTGAAAGCATTCAAGAATGAAATATTGAGTGTGCCGATTTCTGAGTGGAAAGCATGTTATGGTAATTAGTTTAGTCGCATAATAAAATATATAGAGTGTAAAGGATAATATTTAGAAAAATAATAAAAGCAATTTTGTTCTATTCTAAGTTCTTCGTTTTCTTCGATCCCGATATTAAATCAGGAGCCCTCGTACCATTACAATAGTAATTGGTCACAACTTATTGACACTACTGTAAATTTTACCTATAATTATGCATTAAGCATCCACTTCCATTCGCTAATGAATAAACTATATAAATTAAATGTTTTTTTCTCTCTGATTTAATTTTTAAAACATATAGTAAAATACCATTTTCACCCCTGCTTTTAGTATCTTTACCCTTTCAATTATGTTGGTTATCGACAAGAAATAGATGTCCATGTTTTTGATTATTCTAGATGTGTACAAAGTTTTATTCCAATCGATAGTTGACCTGTACGTACTTCCGTTGTTATATAAATTACATAAGAAAAAACAAAAAATAGAGTTATTTTAAACATTTATTCATTATTGATAGCTACCGTAAAAGTGAAAAATTATTAAAATATGAAGGCAGGAATTAATGCTTATAAAACATATATTAAAATAGGAATAAACATTTTAAAAGCGTTATAGGTTGTAATACAACAAATATTGTATTTATCAAATATCTACATTACAAGTTGTAATCAAAATATAAACTTTCAATATAAGCTTTTATTTATGAAGCAACAGACAGGCCACAATTAGACAGTAGATATGTGCAAAAGTTGTCGCCCAGACTTGGAAATACATGAACGGCAATTAAATTTTACATAAACAGAATAACTAGATTTCAAATAAAATTGAAATTATTACTTTCAAATTATGGTTATAGGAATACCTAGTTTTTTATTTGTATAAAATTTCATGAAGAGCGGAATTCAAGCTTTCAAGAGAGATGGATAAATATCAAGCCATAACGGCGGTTGAATATTGAATACTAATCAGATTTATTTGATGGAATGAAATATGACGATTAATCTAATTAAAGCTATTATTACCCTAGTTAGCTTCCTACACAAATGCGGGCGATTGAGATAAACCCTTTGATATACGGTTCACGAAAACCATTACCATTTTACCATTAACCAAATTAGGTCCTTTATGTCATGGACTTTTATTGTAATACTAGTGGAGCGGCATAGATAACCAATTTTTTTTCAAAATTTTAACTATATAGTATTTTATGACGAACGGGCTCTTTTAAAAAGGCAAACTCGGTTTCCAGTTGACCTGTTTGTAGTCAGTTTATTTCTTATTTATTGACACAGCAGTTTATAACATGCCGGTTAATTTCGGGAAAACATAGGTTTCTAAAAATGTCATCAAAGTTTAATGTAAATATTTTTGTTACATGATAAGGAACTTTTATGACTTATAAAGATACTTCAATTAAGTTTACCATAAAAGGGGAACAAAAGCTTTATGATGTTTTAGTCAAAATAGGATTAGATACATGTCTTGAAACTTCTATTTTTCGTAACAGAGTTAATACTATCGTTATTCAAATTTTAGTGCTAATCATTATATTAATTAAAATAAAATTATGGGGTTAAAATAATAAATAACAGAGAAAAAGGTTTTGAAAAAGACTGAAAATCTGGCACGCCATTAGTAGTCTTTTAATTAAATCAATAATTGAACTTAAAATACCTGCACTAAGATACCCAAACATAATATCTGTCTTCATCGTCAGGTATATCATCAAGACATTTACATCAATTATTAATGTTAAAAGGTGATTATTAAAAATTTATGTAATAGTCAAAATTATTTGCTGTACATAATATCTGTGGTTTACATCATCGCTTACGTAGTTTGAAATGTATACCCAAATCAAAAGTAAAATTTTGTTGGAATTAAATTGTATAGTAAGCTAAACGAATTGAAGTAATAGACAAATGTCTTAGCTAAATTTAAAATAACCTTAGAAATGTATGCATAAACCTTTCAGTTATCTTGTACCCTGAGAAGAAAATCCCATGAATAAAAATAAATTTACTATAATTAACGAAATTTTTGTTGTTACTTAAAGCAATCTCTGAATTCTCTCACGAACCAAAGTGGTTGGCTTGCTATGCCTCTTTTAACTTTTAAAACTATGTATCTGATAAATCAGCAACTAGATAAAGTTAGGAAACGAGAAGAATTTTACAACCTAAGGAACAATTGATATCCCTTTCGCAACGTACGAATGAGCGTTATCTAGCAGCCTGATGTTTTGCGGCGTTACCGTGACCTCTTTTTTGACTTGCGTAAATAACAGTTTTGATATTACATAATTCTAAATCGCTAGGTATATATTTTTTATAAACATATTGTTTGATTTGAAGTTTATTTGCCATTACGTAATAATTTAAATAATTTGTGTTACATTTCTAGTTAACGTAAAATACATTGAATTTTTGATATTCTGAGTTATAAAACAGCATTGTAAGGAATCGATATAGGGAACCATATGCGAAGATTTGCTAAGTAAAAAGTGGGAGTAATTGTTTTCTATGCAAAGAGGTTGAAATAAAAAACGAAATAGAGTTAAAATTAGTATAAAAATGATAGAAGGAATATTCAACTGACGAATACACGGTGTACGTCCTTATCTAAATGTCGAAGCATGGTAGCTCTACAGCTCCTGCTCATTTGATCTTTCTTCGAGGAGAATAATAACTCGAAAGTCTTTTCCCAAAGATATAGTCGTCACGCGTATGCATGTGCACCAATAATATGCAGCACTTCTATACTGTCTTCATGAGTAATAAGTACGCTATCTTATTATGACACGTAATATTAAGACTTACAGTATATGATACTAAATTACTCTTCGTTGCTTTTTAATTTTATTCAAACTGTTTTTTTAAGTTCGTTTTAAGATTTCTAATGCAATACAAAACTAAATCAGATATATAAAACGATTATTGTGTGCTCCATGCTATAACAACATTTTAAAAGCGAACTCCAGTGTTATATGTAAATAGGCACTAAGAAAACATAAAAAAGTACGTGTTGTATTTATAGAGGACGAGGGTCAATCTTGATGACAGCAGCTGATGGTTGAAATTTATCCTGGTATAATTTTTGATACATTTGCTCTTTTACCGAACACGTTGCCTGAACCATGTTGTCTGAACCATAATGCTGTGGAAGAGAGAAGACTTGTGTTGTTGCATCGCTTATGAATGATTTGTATTGCAGAAGTACGTCTTAATATAAATTAGTGCCGATCATTACGTGCCCCCGTCCAGTATTTCGTACTAAATTGCAACTATCACTTGTATTGGAAAAACGATTACTGGTTACCCGTGCAATAATATACATCTTGTACTTTGCTATTATAAAACATTACATCCCTGAGATATTGATTATTCTCCATATGTCGGTATTTCGGTGTATCCTGTGCTTTTCTTGTCTCTATTAGGTACAGGTAAGTATGTTTCTTGATGAGTATTGCAAACAAATTCAAGGAAATTGTTAAATAAATCTATTCGTACTGAAATATAAATAAACATCACCTAATATATATATTTTTTTATTTTATTACAATTAGTAAATAATAGTATTCTATTTATTTTAGAATAAATATAAAGCGCATCCACGGCCTACCTCAACATTTTCAAAGACAGATCTTAAGTTCAAAATTCTTGTTTCATGGCCAGTTCCCATTAAATAGCAATTATTTTTGCGTTCACCTTAAATTAATTTTAAGTTCTAACTGTTTTTTATAGCATTAAGTACGTAGATACCTATACAAGATAAACAATAACTATGGCTTAAAATACTAAACTTGTTAACTCTCAGAGGTGCTAAGGAGCAGTGTAAATGGTTTCTGAAAGAAATTTTAGCGATGTTTGTAATTTGTGCGTCTACAATTAAAATTTCAGGTCCAATGATCAATTTTTAAATTAAGCTTGGTAGCGTAGAATTTATGCTAAAATGAAAAATATTACTTTGAAGTTTCTAGCGCTATTAATGCATATTATTCCAGTTCCTGATTATCATTTGTAGCAAGCGTATATTGTTACAAATATATTATTGCAATTCTATATACATTATTGCTTTAAGTTTTTTTAGATGAAGCTCTATTTTATTATTAAGCAGAACATAGCTATGTTTCTATAAGCATAATTTAATCTCCGATTTATATGGAAATTTTTATTCAAATTATAATAGTTCATTCCAAGAATTGAATGCAAAAAAAACATTTACTGTAAGAAAATTGAAATTTAAATACAAATGAATCAAAATAATAACATGTTGGCCTCCACCGCCTCGGTGATCTTGTTTAGAGATCATTGAAGTAAAATTTATTATTCCAGAAATAATGACACCTTCCCGCTTTGTAAGTAAATAAGGGATTACTGACTGATTCAACATAAATATCATGTTTTAATAAATATCACTAGATGTAAAATATTCATTATTAGACAAATTATTTATTTTAATTTGATTTAAAGTTTTATTACCCTAAATGTTCTGAAGTAACTATAGATTTACTTAATCATTTAAAACATTAGTTTTAAGGCAAATTGTTCATGATAATTCGTCAAATAATTAGTCTGGAGGTTACAGGTACAGTTGGTATTTCATTACGAACTGCTCGGGCCATTATTACAGGTAACTTGACCATGCGCCGTGTTGTTGCCAAATTTGTTTCCCGTCATTTAACGTCTGATCATTAGAATTTGCGCATAAATTTTTCTGAGGAAATTCACAATCATATGAAAGTCGATCTCATGTTCCTATCAAGGATCATCATGGGTGAAGAAATCTTGATTTACGGCTACGACCAAGAGACCACGCAACAACCATCCCAGTAGATAAGAGCAATAAAAAAAGTGGTGACCATTTTTTGACATCAGTCCAATTCGTTTTGCTTAACCAAACGGTTAATGTTGCCTTCTATTATAATGTGTTGGAGCGATTTCATGAAGCGCCTCAAAACACCGGAGCTGTGGAAAAACAGGTACTAGCTTTTGCATCATGACAGCATTTCCCCACGCACAGCTTTTCCTACACGAGATTGTTCGATACCACATAAATGACATTTATCGCACATCTTCTGTACTCCCTGATTTAGCCTCCTGTGATTTCTTCTTATTCCTGAAAATGAAATGAAAGTTTAACAGGCGGAATTTTAAGACTCTAGAGGATATTCAGTCTCAATCCTAGTAAGTACTTGACCCGGTTGGGAAAGAAGAATTCCAGCTCTCACGACATGAAGTAAGTGCTGAAATCGCTGTGCTAATGTACAATTGTAAATTTCTCGACAAACAAAAGTTTTAGAATCACAATCCCGTTTCTTTTTGATACCCTCTCATATATACTACAATTCGTTTGTTATTTATAAATTAATTCTGTTCCTGCACAGATCAATAAACATTCCGTATAAAAAATGCGGGAATGTTAGTTGAAATGATCTATCTTAAAGTGTAATATTAGATCAACTCTGGAAGAATGATGATTTTAGATAGATTTCGGTAAGCTGTTAAGTCTTCCTTAATGGATATCAGTTTTTGGGTAACGAGTTAAGTACAAGAATCAACCAGTTCGCGAATATTGTCAAAAATATAACGAAAAGTTTAAAACCCATATCTACGGGTCAGGTTGTAAATGCATTTGGATCTTAGAAATGAATAATAAGTCAGATTTAACAGTAGCTAACAGATTATGAAGCCTTCAATAAGTGAGTAATACATATCACCAACAAAATATCACAAGTGTTTATTTAAATTTGTTAATAAAGACCAACGAACGAAGGGTAATAATAAAATTAAATCAATCGTTTTTACGGCGTGAAAAGTTTATACAGAAAATGACTTGGTCCTAGTGCACAACTTATAGTTGGTTTTTCGTGTTTCAAAGCAGTTTTCTTCCAGAGTAGCTCCCCTAGAATTCGTAAAACAGTAGTTCATATAAGAACAACTAAAATTTGTTCGCATTAATAAATCAAATATAATTCAATTTTGAATAAATTGAAAAGGATAATTAAGAATATTGCTAAAATTTGGAGTTACAAAGATTTTAACGAACATTCTAGTTATTCTAGTTAACGTTGTACTCTAATTACTAATCGAAAAATCTTTACATTACAATTAGAAAATGGCCTGGTTAATTCAAATGATAGAGGTTTGATTAATTAAATGTATAAAATATGCAATTAGGAGCATTAATAACTTTAAAGAATAAGGAATTAGGGTAAATTAAATGTTAACAACGATTAGTTTAATTAAAATGTTATGCAATGTAAATCATTAGGATTAAATCAAAATAAATTTAAAGGTTGTAATACACAAAATGAATGTAAATAGAAATCACATATATTTCCCCATAAATAGACAGCAGATAAAAGGTTAACGATTCCTGACAGCTAGTAATAGCAGGAAAAGTACTAAATGTAGATTTGATAAATACAAAGATCCCTAGCGATGAAAGCAATATGTAATATTTAATTAGAAAGACACTGTGGAATTATACAAAATTATAGTGTTATAAAAGACTTTTGCAAATAATATTCGTAATTGACGGATGTCACTGCATACGAAATCAAATCAAATCAAAATTTTTCCAGAATTAGATTAAATTACAGAAAATACACTTTAATCTAGAATATGAAGGACTACATAAAGGGAAACTTAACAATAAAAAATTAGATGCTTTATGCATCTCCTACGTACCTTTCGCCAATTTAAATCATAGGGGTACTTCTAGATTTAGATTAACCCTTCTTATATTTTAGGACAACGTCAAAGTATGACTTGCTAGTGTACCTTCCATAATATCTACGGACGTTTCGAGGTATTATAAAATCCCTATCTAAGCAACACGGACGATCCCATTAACGCTGTTTGCTAGCTTCCCATCCATAGCAAACAGGTGACATGAATGTATACGGACATTTCAATGCACTTATGTGACCCCGTAGTTATTACGAATTATACAGAACTACTTCCAGGTAATATTTCTGTAATGATCCCGCAGATATAAACAGAATTCTCCCCTTCAGCCGTCAATATGTACCAAAACAATTTAGACACATTTACAAACTATCACAGCAGCCATTTTCATTTTAAACGCATTACCCGTTAATCATAGAATATTGAAATGATACATAGAACGTCAGCTCGTTATAATTAAACGATTTAAAACTCACCAGTGACTAATTCAACAAATAAATAGAATTCTTCCATATTAAAATAAATTAGAAAAGTTACTTTACGGTGTAAAATAAATTGCCCAAATAGCAAATAGAATACGTATACAATTTCGTTCGAAATAAATAAAGCTTTTGTATACAATTACTGACAAAGATGAAAGTGTTGAATCAGTATTAGTAATACAAAAATTGATCCAAAATTGAAGCTTGTCCACAAGCTAATACTTATGAACTACAAATAAAAATAAATTAATATCTCAACGCCCCGAACCCATGCCACTCACCTTAGACTGAAGTAGCCATTGAGGCCAAACATTTACAAAAACTAGCCGCTCATAGATAGATAGAAATAGTGACGCATATAAAACAACTAAGTTTCCATCCCACATAACCCCACAGTCGTCATAAAATTAAGACTATAAGAAAGTAGTACGTGGAATGTAAGAATAAATTAGAATATAGAAGCCAGCAGGATGAATGAAATGTTATAATATTAAATATAATTCAGAAATGTAATATTTAAACCAAACGTTAGAAATCAAAATTAGTAAGATAATGATCATCGATTAATAGGCGAATATCAAAGAATAATTCACAGGACAAATTAATTAACACATAACTGTACAGATTAACTTATACGTATAGAAATCAAATTCAGAATTTAACTTCCATAATTAATATAATACCTTCTACCAAATCTGCACGCAGCGATGATGCACAATACAAAATCAACCTTGGAATCAAACAAAATCAAATCTGAATCCTCTATGAATTCATAAAGAAGGTCTATTTTAGAAGATCACCATGCCTAATTGAACCTGATACTTAATTTTCAAGCATGATGTTCTTGCCAATAAACGGAATTAAGTATTTTTGGAATCGTTTATTTCGAAATTTACACTTTAGAATATTTTATTAAATTTTGAAATGTTATTATACCGGGTGACTTAATTAGGAACAAGGCACTTCTTTATTTGTTTATTCAACTGGAGAGTTATTCAATCCTCCGCTTGTATTTTCCAATTGGGCAGGATATTTGAGAGCTTTGATTATTTGCCACTATTTAGAGCAAATCTTTTCTTGTTTACTTGTAGCAGCCGTTTTGCCATTATTTGCTGTTGAATGTGCCAATGTAGTATACTGTAACAAAAAGTTAGAAGCAGTAAATCGAAAATTCTAGAATCATCTAGAATGTTTTCTTTGTAATAAAATAGATGATGTAATCCGCAAATAACTCATTGCAGTAATTTATTTCTGTCAATTCAATTAGGTCAGCAATGAATTATAGCGTTACATCATTATTTTAGGTAATATTCTTGGATGTTCTATTACAATTGTTTCTAGAATATCTCCTATATAAGCAGCGAATTGAGTTCTCTTGTTAGAATCTTGTATTGTGCATTACTGATATAAATATAAATATACATAAATAGAATTATAAATAAATTTTTGCTGCTGGTGCATTGTAAAATAAATAA
>JAHWXV010473438.1:0-22671 GCA_024586415.1 Phrixothrix hirtus | reverse complement strand
CCATTGAATCGTAATGATACAGAATTAAACTGGTGAAAAACCTTTTAACATTACCTTCGCAATTCATAACAGAGGATTATAAATTAAATAAAGAACCCCTCGTGATCTCGTGCGCTAGAGCTAAAATTATCGGGTTAGTCAAGCTCATAAGAAACCATACTTGACTAAATAATTCATATCCGCCTCTCTAATCGGTACAAAGTACCAGAGTTTGAGCGTGACAACTCTTCCTATAGAACTTTCTTCACCAACATACAAAGGCGCACTGATATTATTCCTAAATTGACGAAAAAACAAAATGTAGCCGAACGTAGACGTGGTTCCTGTTTGTAGGAAGTATGGCACATTGTACAGGATAACGATCAAATAAATGTACACATATCAGCCCATCGCCCGTACAGGTTTGTACGTATTATTTTCCAATGTAGCTGTTAACAGTGCCGTATTTATCTTTTCTGCCGCTTTGTGCTCATATGAATAGTACCACCTCTCTTCATAGCTCTTCAATTTTAAGGCTACCAAATCTACTAATTACAACAGACATGATAAAAAATTGAATTCTTGTTTTCCAATTTGCTTCAAAAATTTCTAATACTGAGTACACTTCCACCTGGATCAGAAACGCCTGGAATATTTCACTTATTGTTCCTACTATTCGAATCTCCTCAACTTTAGAAACTGAAAAGGTTGAAAAGCTTTCATTCCAAATAGATAGTGAAGAAGAACCAAATTTTACAGTTTTGCAACCGAATGATGTGATCAGAAAGTCTGCTCTAGAATCTCTTTTAGAAATGAACGAGACTGAACTTACTGCTTTGGAAACTGATGCTAAAATGAGATTCAAGCTGGGAAAGATCTTTGAAGTAGATCATGAGACTCTTGAAACTTCTACTCGTATCGACTTCTTAACGCGTCTAAGTGATCGATACCAAGAAAATGAGGGTCAATTTCATGACTCCGATTAAAGTTACGCCGATTCAGACCATAGTCTTAATAGAGATGAGGTTGAGAAGGATAAAAATTAACTGATGCTGGTTGGAACAAAAAGCAGAAAATTAACAAAAAAGTTGTAGCAAAAATTTTAAGACATTTTGGAAAGAAATATGTCCTGCAAAATAAACAGATTATTCCTAATTTCTTGCGGAAACAAATGCAAATTAAAACGTACAAAGAAAATTGATGAAAAGCAAAGCAAAACGCCTTTTTGTGCCTATTGGTTCCTTGGCGATCTAGAACGGCAGCGCCAATACCTTAAAGAAAGTATGTTAACGATAGAACCAAACTACCAGAGAATAACGCTAAATACCAAAAAGGAAAGGGTAGAAACGAAATGTATCATATAAATATCGAGGGAACTAGAACCCGCATATGCAAAGTGTCCTTCAAAAACACGTACAATGTCACCGATAAGGACAATTTTGCAACAAATTGACGAAAACACTGGAGCCTTGGATGTTAATAAATGGGTAAAGCAACGGAGTCATAAAAAATGGATCAATATATCGTTAAGAGAGACCATGAACACATAAATAGTATCCCTAGAATTACCAGCCACTACTGTCGCGAATATATTGAAGATGGAAAAACAGTGGCAGAGTTACACCGGGATTACAAAAAGAAACAATCTGAATGTAAAAATAGGCGGTCGGCTATTTTCAATACAACAAAATCTTTAAGACCTACAATATCTCTTTCTTTAAACTAAAGAAAAACATGTGCGAAGATAGTGTGGAATTTGCAAATGTACAAAAAAACATAACTTAAGACACAAATGTGTGTTGCGAAAAACGAAGAAGAGGACGACAAAATAAAATCGGCGGAAATAACCATTATGGCAGTTGATGCCATGCCCCCAAGGGGAAGCTTCCCCGATTTACTATGTTTTTAAGATAGCTGTCTTGAGCTTAAATATTTGTTTCACATGGCACGAAGGTGAAGACAAACAAAGGGTCACGGAAATTGGGACATGCGTTTTAAAATATCTCGAACGACTAAGGAAGAAGGCTAAGGCATCGGGCGAAAAGCTCAACATGATTTTTTACATCGACAATTGCTGTGTCCAGCAAAAAAATCAGTACATGCGAGCTGTTTACAAATACGTGGTCCAACCAATGCTCTTTATCAACTCCATTAGCCACAAATTTCTGATTAAAGGACACACAAAATGAGAGATGCGACCCAATCCGCCATTAAAATGGAAGTGAAAAAATCTCTTTTGTCTGGCCTTCCATGCTTGACTATTAATTATGGTTTCTCATGTGAACGGCAAAAAAGAAGATCATCGAGCGTTCCCACAGTTCTTTCGTTAACGCGAAGTGGGTTGATCTGGGTCCTGTTTTGAAGTTGTCCGAAGTGGATATGCACAAAATTACAAAAAATGAAGCAATGAAAATTCATTACAAAATCTTATTTGTAGATAGCGAGTGTTGCAAGATAGAAACTAGGAGTAAAAGGGGAAAATACTGAAGTGCGGCACTTGAACCTATGTATAAGGAGGAAAATCTTATGCGTTAAAAAAAAGCTATTGCTTTCGCTATTGGAAGAGAATATTATTCCTTCCTGTTATAGGTACTTTTACGAAAACCTGTAAATGCAATAAATTTCGTATCGGAAAAGAGGGACGAAACAATATTCACAGAATTCGTTTATACGTTTATAGATTTTTGTTATAACCTACATAATTACAATATTTTGAATACTTTTTTACCTTTCAATAAAGGCCAGTTAATTAAAAACGTGTTTTTCATGCTAATTTAGTTATGAACCTTGATAATATAAAACAAAGATTATTCTAGGCAATAGCTCACTAAAAGAAAATTTCATGCGTTTTTTCTGTTCCTATAATAATGAATTTGGGTTGTGTATGTATGTGGAACATATGCAAATTGCCATGGTAGTTTGAATGAATTCTGGCATAGTTGCTTATTTTTCCATGGAAATGTTATTATTCGGATAATTTTTCATAACCATTTCAAGAAAGGGATCTATTTGAAATTATATAAATGATAAAAATGCAGAATAAAGTGGTTACAGCGAGAGCAAGAGAAAATAAGCATGAAAACTTTCAACCGTTCTCCTAAAAAGTTGCAAATTTGTAGATATTCCTGCTGTAATATCAAACGTCAATATATTACCCTAATAGATTTTAATACAAGGTGGGCCATAAAAACAAGCGGTTTTGAACAAATTTTTAAAAACAAACTGCAAATGATTACGATATAATTTTTTAATCATATTAAAATACACATTAAGGAAATTCACTTTTTAAAAATAACACTATCCAGATGTTCACTATCCCGTTGCAGACACTCTTCAAATCTGGATCTTAAATTTGTAAAAACGCGCTGGCACATTTCACGTGGAATTGCTGCTATTTGCTATCTAATGTTCTCTTTCAATTCGACTACCGGTGCTGGCTGTTGCTACAAACTTGACTTTTTAAAAATCCCCAGAGAAAAAAGTTCGGCGGAGTCAAGTCAGGACTCCTAGAAGGCCATGCAATATCCCCTCTACGTGAAATAAGTTTTCCTGCAAACATTTCGTTTACGACAGCCAAAGATGCGTTAGACGATGAAACGTGGCTCCATCTTGTTGAAACCATGTCCTGTTATTGTAGCCTCCGAATTCTTGCAAAGCCGGAAAGAAAAAATCACGTAACATTTTTGTGTACCGTTCAGAATTAAGAATTACAGTCTCACCTCGCTCGTTTTCAAAAAAATAAGGGCCAACAATACCCTGAGCGGAAATTGCTGCCCACACTGTAAGTTTCGGGGAATGCACAGGCCTTTCATATTTTGCTTTTAGATTTTCCTCAGCCCAATATCGGCAATTCTGTTTATTAACATGTCCGTTTAAATAACAATGAGCTTCATCCGAAAAGAAAATGTTATTGAACGTTGCAAAACACGCCAACATTGTTCCGACAAAAGCACGCCGCAAATTGTGATCATTTGGTTGCAATTTCTGCATCAATTGAATTTTATATGAATGCTAATGAAGGTCTTTTTTTAAAATACGGCGCAAAGACGTTCGTAACAGTGCAAGTTGAGTTGATCTCATACGAGTAGATGTTCCAGGATCCTGTCGCATAGAAACTCCCACTTCGTTAATTCGTTGCTCAGTTCTGACCTTGGGTATCTCGTGGGCTTTTGTTTAAGAGTGGAAGGAGTGGCCTCGAATTTTCTGACCCACGACCTAATCGCACATTCACTAGGGCATTGACGTAAGTCGTATAATCCAAACTCAGCGTGAAACAAACGTCTAACAACCGTGCAGAATCGCTACTTTTGTAAAAATGTTTTAAGCAGAACGCACGATGTCCTGCAGTGAAGCGATCCATCACGACTGAATTTCCAAACATCTGCCTTGGAGTCCCCACCCGTCCCGCATCGTTCGTGCGCATACTTTAGCAATGTTGCCGATTCGAAAATCGCTTGTTTTTATGGCCCACCTTGTATAATGGCATAAATCTTATTATTAGGATATCAGAAAAAAATTGATACAAGTTTCTAAGACTCGATATATGCGGGCGTATATACGTAGCGATTACGCGACTGAAGTAACTGCAGACAGATAAATTAAGAATGGCGTGTGAAGTTTGAATTCGCGGCAAGGCAAACGTGTGGGTGAAATAGTGAATACACTTTCACGAGTTTCATCTTAGCGTTCGTATCGGAAAGTCGCAATGTAAAAATTGCTTTTATCTATTTGCGTATCGAAATGAGCTCATTTCGAAAATCATTTGAGTTTCATAACGGCTTCTTTTTAACACGGAATATATTATTCTAAAAGGTTGGTAACATTAGTAATTAACCTTATTAAACGTCAAAATCGAATAGAAAATTGACAAAACTTTCATATTCAGATGTCAAAACGTCAATCTCACCAACCGTATGTCAAAAAAGTGCGTCTTTTCCTAAATTTTTCAAAATAGTTAAAGTAGTATAAAAACTGGTTACATAAGACGTTTTATCACACCCTTTCGTTAGAAAACTCGCTTCTAGAGGCTCGTTTTCTAAATTTGAAGTCATTTGATAAAAACATGTCATATGAAACTTGTTAATAAACTATTTTTCCTAAATTTTTAGAAAATAGATAAAAAATTGTATAAAAAACTCGTTTCATGCGACACTTGTTCATTCATTTGAAGTCGTGTGATAAAAGCATATTGTATGAAACTTGTTGTTAATATAATATTTTTCCTACATTTTTAGAAAATAGATAAAAATTGTATAAAAAACTTATTTCATGAGGCGTTTTATCACACTCATTCAAACTTGAGCTCGTGTGATTAAAAACACGTCTTATGAAACTAGTTTTTTAATATACTATTTTATAATTATTTTATTTTAGTATTTAATTTAAAAACATGTGTTATTTAATAAAAGTTGGTTCCGGTAGTAGTAACATATCAGATGGTACATTTAAAAAACACTGCAGTTTATTTATTAAGTCTCAGTATTGATACAAGTAATTACATAATGTAATTTGATTCCCTATTTCAGTTTTATAACGACTTCATCTTATTATTAAACGTTTACATGGGCGTTATACGAGATTTCATGAATTTAGTGACTAGTTAAGAGTCTTATTTATAATTTATTTGTGACTTTCGTAGAAAATTTAAACATTAAACGGCATATTTTTAATATTACATTTCTTGACCTGTTAGTTTATGGTAAATTCCATTAAAATCCTGAAGATTTAAACGGACGGCTTTATGCAGCAAGAACCAACCCACAAACAAAATAACCGAAATGCATGGGAATATTGTTTATAAAGTATCTTAAAAGCATCTACAAAATAGATCCATACCACACGGTACTAGCAGTGTTATGTGTTGGACAATACTATCTTTTTTGCAGATGAGTTTAAGCTACTTTATAAACAAATTTCCCTAGTATATCGCTTATTTTATATTCGAAGGTTGGTTCCCTTCTGCATCAATCCGTCCAAATAAAAGTGACAAAAAATGTTGGATTGCGTTTTCGAATAGGTTTGATATTTCTTTATGTATCACTTTAAGTAAGTCTTTCAAAGGTTAGAGTACGTTAATGGCAGAATAATTAAAATTAGTTTTTGGATTCGTCACGGGTGCTAAAATTAATGTATACTGTAATTACACTAACTGCATTTAAATATAAATGCATTCTTTCTTTAACAGATTACAAAATATTGTTACTTAATTTCTCTGTCAGTATCTTAAAATTTATAGTGCAAGAAGTTATTGCCACTCTGTAAAACGCCTTTCTTCTTTATACGCCTGTATATAAAATTTATTTAATAAATAGTTTTGTCAATTTCGATTTGTAAATTTCTTGAAAGCGTCTCGTACATGACAATGTTTTCTGACTTATATAAGTTCAAGATACATTAAAGTGATTCTTTGACTTATTCTTGTAATGGTAAAGGAACTTTTATTTTCGTATTCAGTTAGTTATAACGGTCATTTAGAAGCATTTTTAATTTAACAAGTCAATCCTTGTTTTCGTTCTATAATAAGAAACCCCTATTTCAGTATTTTTATTTAATTAATTCCGTTAGATAAGTTAGATAGTTTTGTTAGAAATTATTTCAATAAAAGAAATTAAATCAATTTTAAAATACAGAAGCGGCTTTCCTTATTTTTACAAATGAATATGAGCACGTATTTTTCCTTCTTATAATATTTACTTATAGTCTTTAAAATGATGTCATGTGTACAAAACGTTAGGTATGTATTGAACACTGTGTAACCTTCAGAAATTATAAGTTTTACCGCGAGACGTACGCCCGCTAAACATTTCATTTTTAAAATTACAACTTTGGATTGGTTAATTTTGACTTTTTTGGACGGACTGGGATATAAACCCAATTCTCGGGTGATACGCGTTCTTTCAAGAACAAAGCACTTCTTCTCGAACAGTGAAGTAGTAAACATGTTGATTTTAAAGTAAAAGACCCTTATTAATATTTAACCACGGTCAGTGGTGTATTGTTCTTTACTTTTTTATCCGTCAATTATTGGTAATAATCAACAGTTCCAAATTTGCGGAGA
The DNA here is from genome assembly GCA_024586415.1 of Phrixothrix hirtus. Lineage (NCBI taxonomy): Eukaryota > Metazoa > Arthropoda > Insecta > Coleoptera > Phengodidae > Phrixothrix > Phrixothrix hirtus. Next base: position 15,635 of record JAHWXV010473438.1, on the reverse strand, counting down.
TATATTCTGAATCCATTGCGATCCACCTGCGGTAATCCCAAAAGCTCAATCCTGAACATATAGCAGATGGTCCTTGAGATTATAAAGGAAGAGTCTGTAAAAGAATTGGAAACCAAAACAATTCTGTAACCTCGGCGTTGTTCCAATGTAAGTTTTTTATATACGTATTTCAACGACATGAACTCCCGTATTGTGAATTAATTTAACTAGTTTATACCGAACTTGTTCAATAGATTATGACTCATGCTATATGTTGTATACCCTAAACCTGATTTCAACGAATTCAAGTATTACCTCCCTTCCAAGGTAATTTGTAATAGAGAAACTTTAGTTAACAAACAATCCATCGACCTCCCGCGACTACACTGCGCGAATCTATCGCCTTGAAAGTGATATGACGAGCCTTCCTAGGCCCTAAGACAATTTTAGACTGACAACACTCACAAGAGACTCGTTCTATTTTTATTATTAATTGAAAATTCTGAAAGAGAACATTTGACACAGGAACCGTACAAATTTTAGACTTTGAAGAAGATAAGTATTACATTTACAAAATTCCTTGCAACTATGGTAAATTCTATATTGGGGAAAGTGGAAAATCATTAGAAACAACAGCTAACGAACATAAAAGATACACTGCTAACGGCCAATTTCAAAAACCTAAATTTTCTGAACATTGGTGTGAAACGGGTCATAACATTTTTTGAAATATGTTATAGTAATTTCGAGGAGTTTAACATTTTTAAAAGAAAACGGCTTACAGAAAATGCAATAATCAAAATTACATTTCGAAGAGTTCTGCTGATTTAAATAATATTTGGCTTCCTTTAGTTACAGGGATTTTAGTTTTTAAATACTTTTCCTTCAGTAAAACTAAAAATGTTTATTGCATATATTTAGTTAAGCCTACTTATGTTTCGGTCACTAAATTGTAAGAGCATCATCAGGTATATGTTATAAGTGTATAACATGAAAAAAGTTAATTAACAATTGTTTCCCATTGGAGAGTAATGGATCTCAACAAACACTTTTCCTTGTTTAAATTGTCAAATTCAAGTCTCGTGGCCGTAACGATTTAATTGATTTTTTATCAATTAGATGGGTCATTTATTTTAAGCTCAAGATAGTCGGCTACTCGAAATTTATTATTTAAGTAGCAACCCTTGTGGCTTAGAAATTTTAAGACGAGTATTGTTGTGTACCTTTTACCTGTTTAGGGATTTTTGTTAGTTACACGCTTTCGTTTCGTTTCTAACAAATACCAATTGCAGTATAAAACAATTTATTAAAGCGAAATAGAATTTAAACATATATACCTAACATAATAAAATTAGAAAAGTAATAATTGACTAAATGTAAAAATTTTAAATTAGTGAAATCGAAATATTATCAATTATGTTTTGATGCTATCAATTTACAAGTGCAGATTTCAAATGATGACAGTAAAAACGTCTTTAAATGTTAAACAAGATTAAAATAATTTGTCTAAAGAAAGGTATTCCCATTTCTACCTGAGTATGAATGGAATATTTATAAAGATGAATAATAGAAATTGTGTACATTTAATTATCTAAATAAAATAAATACGATTAATGCTTGATTGTCTTTTAATTTATAGCGCCTATATATCACTCCAGGATACGGAAAAGCCTTCCTGTATTTTGCAATGTGATGAATTTCCATACTTATCTTTTTATTTAACACTCGGCACCGTGTTATAATTATTTTCTGAATGAGAGCCGACTTTTATGTGCACGGTTGTGAGTATAACATTTGGCTTGTATTGTACTTTCTTTAATTCAATTTGTGACGATGAATTGTTCACTGGGCCTTTGAATGTTTGAACTTGTCACTAAATATTTGCACGGTAATATAAGTTTATTTAGTTTTTCTCAAGTCGTCTTTCCAATAGGGCTGCTTGCGTTTTGAATTTAAATTAGTAGGTTTATATCTGGTTTTAGGTTAGTCGATTTTCTCGGATCAAACTTGACTTGTGTATTCCTACCATTAAAAATGAACTTAAGTATATATTTGCGGCAAATTTGGTAAGTTTGCAATTAACTTTAAAATCTGTAGATTTTAATCTATTGAGATGGTCGCGTATTCCTTACGACCGTTCCTTTGCTTTAACAAACCTACCGTCTTGTTTAATTATTACAACCTAAACTAAAAAGTCACTAAAACTAACTAATTTAGATTATTTGTATAAGAATTTCATATACGATATATACGAGTACAAACTTATTTATTCTAAGGTATGTTGGTGCGAATTACTGATGGCATCAACATCTACCTTCAGTTTTTTGAATGAAAATCATTTATTGTGTTCCTTATTTTATTAGTTTATTTACTACATATTAATATTTACAAATTGTATTTGGCAACCTATTCTGCAATTTATATACGTGAATGCTTGTCCACATTTTAAAAGTTTTTTCAAGACCTATTACGTATTTCGTAATTATATAATACAGTATTGAATTTCAAGGTTGACATTGCTTAGATAACTGATCGTGTTTTTCTTTACAAAATAAATTTATTAAATTTTAAACAAAAGTACGTTTATTTACAGGTTATACGTATAATTAATTTCTTCGAGATAAATTAATCAAGACGCTCACTATGAAAATGCGACAATTAGATATAAATGTAACGGTGATCTTCTGTGATTTATCTCAAATAATAATTTAACGCATTTTTTAATGGAACGAGCTTTCTTAATGAGGAAAATCAATCTTGAATACTTTCGAGTTTTTCATTTCAGTAAATCGTACCGATCAAAAGCGTTGCAATCAAGATGGTTTGTAGTAGTTCGTTGTTGTTTTATAGTTACGGTTTTTTCTTAAGCAACTTCGATACTAGAAGTTGTTGCTCGAATCTGCATCGTTAACCCTGGTTTAGGTATCTACTTCGACACAAGGAACTCTCGGATGGGATTCTAGTTGCTTGGTATATCTTCACAGCTCCTATAGCAAAAGTCATTCTGCGAACGCTAATGTTCTTTGTTCCAACGCGTATCTGATACTAGAACTTATAAGTACTGATACAGGACCTAGATTTCTTATACTTAAGCATATACCTTTCAAGAAGTTTTTCACCGTAAGCTGACCTGAGAAAATTAGGATCGGAAGAGTTACAGGGAACAGAGTTCCTTACATAGAATACTCCTGACACAATAAAGCTTTACCACATGTTAATATCTTATAAACGTATTATATTTTTTCGGTTTCGTAATACGAACCACTCTGACGACGTTAGTGGTGGGCTGTACAGCGCGCGATGCAGACAAAACATTCATACGAAGAGCGTTTGATGTATTTTCCTGATTCATATATGAGCGCAGATAAAGGATGAATTCTGGTTAGATTTGGGGTTATTTATATAACTATGGTTCGCGCTATTCTACTTTCGATTAATTCAGTTCGATCGTTGTCGTATTTTATTTTTGACAAGTAATATAGTTGCATTTAGTTAACTAATAACTTTTATTCGATAAATTTTATAATTACATTGAACGGGTGTGGTCAATTCATTTATGCCTAGATCTTATTAATTTTCAAAATAATTCAATAATTAATGGTTTAAAATTTTTATACGCATTTTTCTTTTACGAATTACTTTAATTTCATTATTCACATACAAGGTACTTCTCTTGCAGTTTTACTAGATTGTTTATTATTTCTAAATGGTTACACTTATACCACTCGCTTTTATTTATTTCACTCCCAAGTTTTTATTTTATGTTTGTCTGTTACTCACAACTCACGATCATTATAATCCCGGTTTTAACAAACAATAGTTATTCAAGTCGAACTTTTTAAAGCAATGTCAATTTAGATGCATTTGAACTGAGATTATATCAACACTTGTATTCTTGGTGGTAATCGTAAATAACATATATAGGATAACCCAAAAATAACCAAAAACATGAAAACTGGATACTCCATAACACGTAAAATAAAATTTCCTTATGAACATTTTTCAACAAATGTCTAGCTTTTGAAAGAAATATTAACACTTATTATAGTTTTGAGTCCAAACCTGTAATATAGCATGACACCATAACTAATTTAATTTTTATAATTATATAAAATTAATTTTATTTATGAACTGACAAAGGAATAATTAATATTCCTCAAATTTAAAAATTGAGTTAAAATTATTTTAACAAGTTATTTTATAGAAAGTAAACACGACCAAGGGACTTTAACAAATCCAATTACTAGAAGCACGGAAACATGTTTTAAATATAAAACGTGAAGGTTTAAGTAGTAAGTATTAAATTACAGTAGTAGATTTTTAGGTTTGCTTTATTCATAATTTCATTTATTTACTAGACAGGAGTGTATTTAGGTCAATTGTATCATGTAAATCTTCAAAAATTTATAAAAGGTTGTTGAAATAAAAATTGTAAGATAATTTTGTTCTCCGGTTCATACGATTTACACTGTTTTCATATTGTCGGTTTATTTGAGATACCCTGTAACAACTGCTGATAACGCCTGGTATATACACGACTGTGGACCTTAAGTTGGTAATGGACCTTTAATGTTTGAATGTATTTCACACTAACTATTTAAACTACGTTCTTTTTTTGCATACACATAATGTTACTTTGGTGTTAACCGGAGTTGCGAGTTCAGAGCAGAAACATGTTAAAAATGTCTTCTTTTCGGGTGAAGAAGTAAAATCATAGATTTCGTTAAAAATATCCATTGAGGTAAAACGGCAAAATTTTGGTAGGCATAGTAAAATACTATATCAGTTAAACCCGAGGAAATCTTCGCACCGTAATGCCTCAGCCACAAAGGAAACAAACAAACAAGTTCATTGATAACCAGCTTACTATAAGGATAATGATGTTTAGGCAGCATTGCGTAAGCGGTTGATTTTGCAACTTCTTTCTACACAGTGGAGAGTACATAACAGATGCCATGTTATAATTATTACATCAATAATTATACAGAATGCATAAAAAAGGAGTAAATTCAATAAAAATTCATTCATTCTTGCAACCAAGCGGTTTAAAAAAATGTCTCATAATATATATTGAGCAGCAAGTGTCTCAAATTCACTAAAATTGAAAAGAATTGTTTTTGAAAAAATCCTGTAAGACGTCACTTTTCTTCGATCAAAATGTACATTTTGACTACCAAGTCAATACAGGACCATCATTTTTCTTTGAAGGATTAGATCATCATCAATTTTTTTAAATGAGAACCCCGTATTATAGGTTTTGATGTTGGCACTTGTTGTAGTGGTCAAAATGTCTTCATATAATTTTATGATCCTACCTGACGAAATTTTGGGGAAAATTAAAAATTCTTTTACCATAGAAAAGACACTGATGACATGTCAGTGCAAACATTAGACATGAAAAAAATTGGAATAAACATTAACTTTACCATTTTTTTGCAACAAATGAAGATAAGCTTTGTATGCAAATTTAGCATGCAGTTTTACTTCCGTTAGAACTAATTAATGTAAAAGTTTCTCACACTATCAAAAATTGTGATTACGGCGCAGTTAACAGACACGTAAAGGATACAGCTTTAAACGTTTATTACATACAGCGACAAGACCAGAACTCAGATACCAGGGGAGATTTTTATGAAATCTACCTAGCTATGAGGGAAAACAATTGAACACAAAGTAATATTTTATTTTTCAACATAGGTTCCTTCAACATTTATACATATAGTCCAACGTTCCTCCAGTGATGCTATACCCTCGAAAAAAAATTATTTCGGTAGGTCTGCAAAAAAATCTTCAATAGTTTCTTTTACCTCCTCATCAGAAGAAAAACATTGTCCCCGTAAATGCTTTTTAAGGTTAGGAAATAAGTAATAGTCGCTTGGTGCCAAGCCGGGACTGCAGGGTGGATGTCTTATCTCTAGGATTACTTCTTCGACTTTTTGAACTTTATGCACCCTGCAGTTGTCATGAAGCAGCATAATCTTATGTCCATGGTTACTTGGTCGTTTTAACAGTATAGCTGCTTTTAAATAGCTAATTGTATCCTTATATACATCTGCTGTAATTGTAGTGCCTTTTCAAAACCAAATGTTCAACTTTTTGGACGTTTTCGATGCTTCGTGCTTCCACAGGCCTTCCCATCGAAATTGTTTACACTAAAATTTTACTGTAAAATAAGATGGCGCCGATCATCCTTTCATAAATTACTTTTGGTTCATTTCCCTCTTTTGTTAAGAATTTTATAACGCTTCTAAATTCGAGTTTTACTTCACTCATTTTCTCACACTTTATCCTCTGCAGAAATTGCAATTTTTGTCTGATTTGAACAAAACATGGCAAGTAAATCGGCAAATGTCACAGTTAGTTGGCATCAAAACATGGCGATGGTCACTTGTTATTTTTATAGCTAGGTAAATCATATAAAAATCTCCCCTCGTAAATTAAGAAACAATCCAGGATAAAATAATTAAGAATTAAACAGTAAAGTAATTAACAACAATTACGCAATATTGCATCATGTTAGGTAATGTAATAGACAATTACATGACGCTACAGTGTTATCAAATCCGATAAAACAATAGACAAAGAAACCAGCAACAATTATATTCGTAGAATAAAGAGGAAATACAGCCAGTTCACTACAACAAATCTTACAGTAAGCCAGTAACAGTAAGTCACAGTAAGTTGGCATCAAAAAATAGCGATTGTTACTTGTTATTTTCATAGCTAGGTAGATTACATAAAAATCCTCCCTCTTATATACAACTTACTTAATACAAACTACCTAACTCGACCCTACAACCGATCCATTGTGAGCAGGTTGGAGTAAATTTAGAGAAATGGGGCATGTTAAATATCTTTCAAAACTTGTCCAGCGTAGACGTAGGACGGCGCAATAATAATTAGGTTTTATTATAATCTAAAGAAAATCCTTATCACATTTCTAGAGAAGTTGCAACCGAATGAAGACCATCAGCTATCAGTACCCTGTTTAAAATAAAAAACATAGAATCCGTACAAAATTAAACTGTCGCGTGAGCTCAACCTTATGAAACCTCCACATACTTGTGTAGCATTGATCCATAATTTCATTGCTATATGTTTACCATGGATGAAACAATGTTTTACCTAATGTCATAGGTAACTGTCAAAACTGCAGTTATGAGAGCATTGAATGATGGAGGCGCACATCTAAGATCTACGGAAAGTAAATATCTAGGCGGGAATGAATAACCAACAGTGATACCAAGCCTTTTCTTCTTTAAAGAAACTTTTACGAAACTTCTTCGAACACAAGGCTACTCCTACGCTTCTAAACATTTCGAATACAAGGCTACTCCTACGCTTCTAAACATATTTCCCAATCACAATGGGCCTGCTTTACTAAAATAAGAGACTCTGGTCCCAAAACAGTACATTCGCATTTTATTCATGCTGTTCGCAATTATTTGGACATCAGGATCAATAAAGTGGCGTGTAAGTTCTCCATACCTTACACCACGAACTAATTTTGGTAGGAATATTTCAATCCAACGTTCTATGTCGGCAGACTATATAATTTAAAGGGCGTGAAAACCGAATTAGATACTTGATTAGAAGAATCACGGAAGAGGTCAAAAAATAGGTGGATGGAATTTTAAGAAATTAACTAAATAATTTTATCTGAATTTTGAATTTACTTTAGCCAGTCATAAATTTGGGTTTTCTAATGATCAACTGTACTTGTTATCCTCCTACCTGACTATGACCCAACAACAGACACCCCTGAACAACAAATCTTTCGAGAACTTACATACACATTACCATTACACCAAAACTTAACACCACCAATTATAACCACTGAAATCACCGAAGCCATTGACACACTGAAAAACAAAAAAGCACCTGGATCTAACGAGATCAGAAACGAAGTTATTACAGCCCTAAAAGACCCTCTGATGCTTATACTCGAAGCTCTCTTTAACGAATGCTTGACGCAGGGTAAGAATCCAAACCACTGAAAACAGGGCAACATCACTATCATCAAAAAGAGAAAAGGGAAAGACCCCAAAACAACAAAACCTACTGACCGATTTGTCTTTTAAACACACTTGATAAACTACAGGAAAAGATACTTACCAACAGACTCACGCAACACATGACAGATCACTTAGAAAGTAACAAACAATACGCCAGAAATCAGCTATTACACACAATCTCGCAAAGTTCTAAAAATACACGGCACTGGTCTGCGTAGATATAAGCGGCGCCTTCGACAATCTTTGGTGGCAATCCCTAATCAGATATCTACAAAAGCGCAACGTTCCCAAGGATCTAATATGAACATTAAAGAACTATTGTCAGGACAGGTATGTTACAATAAAAAGTAATCAAAATAACATTACCAAACGCATCACTAAAGGCTGTCTTCAAGGTTCTATTTGTGGACCTTTGTTCTGGAATACCATGCTAGACAACCTGCTCTTGACCATAGAAGACGGCGGGAACATTTTAGATATTATAACATACGCAAGAGGACGTGGCCATTCTTCTAGAAGCTGAATCCAGAAGAGCTTTAGAAACAAAGATCCATCTCACAATACAAAGCATTCAAAATTAGTGCTTAGGGATCAAGCTGAAAATATCACCTGAAAAAACAACCTACACCCTCGTGAGGGGATCCCTGCAGAGGGACCCAGTAATTAAACTGGACGATATAAAGATCTCTAGAGCCAAAATGATCAAGTACCTGGGAGTGACCATGAATGAGAAACAGAACTTTACAATATACATTAATACCACATGCGAGAAAGCAACAAGCATACTGCATAAGATAGCCAGAATTGCACGAAAAGATTACAAGATCCCTGTGCCAAGTGCAAGGCTGTAGCTAAGCAACGTTCTAATGGCATTTGTAACCTACGCTGCTAGTACCTGGATACATAAAGAAGAAACTGCTTTCTACGCAGAAGGGAGCAATACTCAGAATTACCGGGGCCTTTGGCGTCACGTCACTCAACCCTTTGCTGGTAATTTTGGGTATAGTTCCTCCACATTTGCAGGCCAAGAAGACGGCAACCAGGTACTGGCTGAAAAAAGGTGACTTAAAAAAGTAAACACGATACTTGGGGAAAGAACATTGGCAAAATCTGACTTCACAAACCGCATACTTACTCTACGGCAACAAGAGTGGAACAAGGTCATTATTGGCAGAAGAACGCATCTCTTGTTGCCTAACGTCAGATTGTATCAAATTAATAGCTGGTTTTGCCCTTCCAGTGATACTATTCACTTTCTGACAGGACACGAACCTTACCCGACATACCTACACAAAATCAGCAGCATACGAACACCTAACTGTGACTGTGGAGCAATCGGAACACCCGAACACGTGGTTTTTGATTGCGACATTTCAAAGGAACACCTATCATCACTTAGAACACAATACGTAACAAGAGACCAATACAATATCTTGGAAACAAACATGACTTTGAGATTTTCAACACATTAACACAAAAAGCTTCAACACTAGCCAAGACAACATACCTACGATGACATACCTCAAACTGACACCAAAACGCCTTTATCAACATCTCATGACTTAATCCAAGACACTACATCCTGCATATAACACTTCATGTAGGATATGTTGATTTTACAAAGCTGTCTCCACTATGAGCAAGCAATATAACTTGAAATTCTTAATAATACACTCACACAAGCACAAGTAACTAATACCTATCTTTTCCGTCTATTTATGTACATCCATATAGTTACATTATCGAATACCAATCACACAAAATAAACCATTACAAACAAACACAGGCACAATTACACACAAATTCATTCTTAAACACACAACTTCATCAACCCAACAACAATAACTACAAAAGAGGCTAACCCTACAACCTACAACACCAACCTCAACAACATCAAATGCAATCACAACTTCCCATCTAAGACACTCAGTGAACTGATAATAAAATTGTGAAACTCCCACTTTCAACTAACCTTAAAACATTTCTTTCAAAACTTAAGTGCCTAGTGTTAGTTATCGAGTGCCATGGTGACGGACATCCCAGTAACTTAGTTATTGATGAGTCACCACAGGAGAACTCCGTGATTAGTATTAGTGTAGTTTTTTAGATATAACAATGTATGTTTTAGACTTTCGATACAATACCTTCGCACTACATAACAAGCTAACCCACTACCAAAGACAGGAAACAATACCAACAATCTAAGCCACCAATATAGCAATCTCCACCAAACAACAGCATCCAATCAACACGCCCAACAACAACCAGATAAACCATACAGCACACCAAGACGAAGCGAACACATTAGCTGATTAGAATATTTTAAAATTCTTTAGATATAAGTTAGTTTCATGGCTCCAGACTCCATGGCTTAACCGAGTTGGCGGTAGCACCAATTATAAAAATTTTGTAAATTAACCTTTTGTAGCTTTTAATTGTAAGGCAGCGGGCTGTATATTTTAATAAAGAAATTTGAATTTGTACTTATCAAAATTTTGTTATGGAAGAGCAAATTTTTGATATAGTTATTTTGACAACACACATCAAAATCAAAGTTTAAAGTACGGGCTTGTCATCTAAAAATATTTACGATGACGCCACCCATAGAAAATTCATGGCGATGTAATGCTGACTTCAAAGTGCATTTCTATCAAACCAGAGTGACATATTTTTAGATTTTTATAAAAACTGTTTAATAAATTTTCATCATTAATACTTTCTATGTGAGTTTAATACTGATTTTGGATATCGCGTTAAATTTCTTGAATTTGATTTTTGCGTTTTTCAAAGCTTTTTGTTAAAAATGCATTTCAATTTTATTTTCAATCTAGAAAATGGAGCAAAAGGTAATAAAGGCTAAGCGATGCAGCTACAAAAGGAAGCATGCTCCATGGTGTATTATGCAACAAACTTGCAACGCGGACAACAAATTGGATAGGTGTACATTTCCAAATTAAGTGAGAATTTGTTAATTTAGAAATATATAAACATCATGGACAAACTTTCAGACAAAAGCTATTTGAAAAAGCAATAATTATAATTTACAGTATTTAAATTGTTTTATAGAGTGATGTATGATAATCTGTGAGAGGACGCAAGTTATACAAAGGATCCTTGTCTTGTTTATTATTTAATACATAATTACTTCGTGATTTACCAACTAGAATAACAATTCAATTAACAAATCAATTTTTATTTGTTGTACTGCAAAGTTCGGCTTGATTGTACGTACTCCGACCTCTTACTTTTGTAGCCATTGAATGCTGCTTTGCATTATCATATTGCTGCAAGATATAAGCAGCAATTTTTTATATATCATTTTCTAAGGGCCTTCAATTTTACGTAAAAATTGAGTTTTCGTTTCAGTAAAAGCTAACTGAATAAATAATTCAGATTATTCTTGCGTTATGGCGAGAAAGAAGTCGATAAAACTCTTTAAATATCCCTGTATTAGAGAGGTTTTTTACGGCGGTGTTTTGATTAAGCTTTTACATTTTAATATACCTAATGGCTTCTTTTCTTACTTAATTGTATTATAACTTTTATATCCGCTTTAAATGGATAAGAAATACACGCAAAAGTTATCGATTCAAAGGTTTGAAAATACGATAATGCAAAACATCTTGATCCCCCTACATTGGCAAGAAATGTGAACTTTAAAGGATTTTGTGTACAATATCTGACCTTTGACGCAACACCAGAAATGGAAATTGCTTTTGCGATAAACAACAAATAGATTTCTGTTTCGTTATGTATTCAGTATTGGATTAACTTTAAAAGGATTTTTCAGTGTACGTCTTCCAAAAACGAGTACAACTTTGTCTGCCAATTCTGACTGTTCTTATCTTTATCGTTAGTATACATTTAAACAAAATACGATATCATTATGATACAACAAATACCATAACTTTGTAAATAATTTCATAGCATTAAACTTGACAACAACAATGCCAGCCTTATATTTAACATTCAAATATACAACAAAAGTTGACTTTAACGTGCATCGTGGAATGACGAAATGTAGTTTCGTAATGTCGGTAATATTTAACAAGGAATTAATACAAACTTACGATGAAGTATCTCCTTACTCGTCTGTCATATTGTTGGTAAGGGTATGTCAGCTCCAAACCTCAACCCTCACACCTTTAAGCTAACAGAGGCGGCGCAATAAACCGCATAAAACCACAAAACCCAATGCAGGCTACCATTGTTATTAAATTTTATATAATCTGCTGCGACAGTCTTTAAAATAAAACATGACGTTGTTGACCATTAATTTGAACTGGTACGAAACTGTTAGAGATTAAATAATTAATGATACGAGTCTGCACTGATGTCTAAGACAGTTTCCTCAAATGGATTCCCAAGATAATGAATCTGACATTAGCACTTGAGACAAACAATAGTCACTCTACATTAGTATTTAGTAACGAAGCATTTATATAGAGAAGCTTAAATATTAGCTACGTTTCTCTTGTCTTATTACGTAACATCATTACCCATCTAAATAAAATTATCAAGTGTCTATTTTCTAAGAGAATCTAGAACGATAACTGAAAATTATATAACAAAATATCTACCGAATTGTAAATACGATAGCGAAGCTCTTTAAGTACAAACTAATTCCTTCTCAATTGTAAGACCCTTTTCATATTATTGTTTAATTCCGTAGTTTCTTATCTTACACAACATAACTCGGTAGAAAAGAACAGTAGACTAGATGTGAGGCAGTTTTACCCCACACAGAACGGTTATAACTGACATTCGAAGGAAATAAAATTATTAAGGTCTAATTCTTTGAAAAATCCAATTATGACTCAAAAGAACAGGTAATTGCAGGTCTTCTTCTGCAGGGAATTCTTTTAATCTATCTACTAGAAGTATTGTTCTGTAGAGTTGCAGTATGTTCAATACAATTACAGCATTTTAAATAATTATATAACTAGTTGACACGTAAAATACGAAAATAAGTTACATATTGGTAACATTTTATGTTTGAAAAATTAATTTTTGTTAACCATATCTCATTGTGAATGTGTTTGAAATTTTTTATTAAAGTCTGTTTAGGAAATCCAGAGAGTAAACCTAGAAATAGTTATTGTAATATTTTTAAGCAGCGGTATAAATATTAGCCAATTCAAATAACGAGTCGAAAAAAATTAAATTAATGTGCCGATTGTTACAAAAGTATACTGTTACTATGAGTCGACATTTATGGAAATGGTTCGATAACAATCGATAATCCTCTCAAAGCCGAAGTGTTTCTGTATTGTTACTTGGACATAGACGTGTGGTTGGGAAATTAAAAAAATTACACAACGTGTATAAAACCTTTTTTAATTTATCATACATATTTGATGCAAGATATTTGTGTACTAAAGTATAATATAATTATTAAAAGGAACGAACAAAGTAGTGGACCAACTTGTATGCATATTAACTTCTAACTATATAAACAAGGAAACATTTAAAATATCTCAAATGTAAAAATACGACATAACTTAAAAAGAAATTAACATTCAAAAGGCAAATTTAAACTGAAAAATAATTTGTAGGTAATAAAACAAAAGCTATTCTTAAATTCAAAACATAATAGACTTACATATCTATCTAACGTATATGTATCATCTGAAGATTCAGATGAAGTGTTTCCGCAACTTAAATCTATAACAACAGGTTCTATCGCAATATCAATCATACCATCAAGCTTCCACATTTTTTCTTCTTCCTTGACAACATGTTGCGATTTTCAGCGGTTACCCGGTTCAAGCCATTTAGTGTAAGTTCTAACATCACAAAGTTTGAATGTTGTATTGTTTTTTGCCGCCTAATCTTTGACTTAGGCTCACACTAGTTCAACAGGATTCAACTTGCAGTGGTATGGTGGTAATTGAAGCACAATAATGTCTACGACGTATTTTGTTTGCACTGGATTGTTGTCACTTCCAATACTTAACAGTTCCATCTTTAGCAAATCATCTTGAAAGGAAAATGTTTTTCGTAGTAGCTATCCTTTAATATCGGCTCCTCTTCATGCCGTAGCTAGAAAATTTTCCAGCCGTCTAGAATGGTAAGGTGCCTTATACATTACTATCACATACCCTTCAGGAATAAAAGCTAGCTACCCATCAAATACGTTTGCAGTCATATCTTCATGGTAATCTCCGGTTTTCTTCGATTCAAAAATCAGTAATCGGTTCTGCACAAAGCCATGTTGAATTCCTATATGAGTAATTATTCACCGATGACCCTTTCCTGAAGGCTGTTTTAAACCTGTACACGATCTTTCTAGAAGAGCTTGGCGGTTACTTTTGGCATTTTTATCTTACCAGAACTTGAAAACCGTGTAACGTTCATTTATCCAAGTTTCATCTAAATAATAAATGCATTTATTTTATGCCCGAAATTGTTTTAATTCTCGTAAATATTTTCTTCTCCAACAAACAATTTCCATTTTATCAATTAACATTGATTTCATGTAGAAGTTTCCATACCTGATCCCTACTTACTTCGGGTAAGTCGTCATTTCTCATTGCAGCATAAATCTTATCCAATGTTGGAATTTGTTTGGTAATATAAAACGAATGTACCTTTCTTCTTACAATAGCCTTAACATCTTCAACGTTTTCAATTCTTCTTCTTCCTCGTCTAGGCATATATTTACAAATTGAATTTGCACTGCTCTCTTTCTTTAGTCTATAAATCTATTATCCTACTCTAGTCATGTTAGCACAAATTAACAATACTACCTGCACTATTGTCTAGGTGTTGATGTTTTAACGCGTTAAAAACATATAAAACAATGATTTTTTCATTAGCCGATAATGGAGTTGCTTTTAAACGTTTTGTACTCTTATTCGATCAACCAAAGGCAACATAATCATAATGCCAAACATAGGAATTTTGGAAGGATCGCTTTGAATCAGCTGCATTAAGATGTCATTATACTAATCACATTCTATTGAAAGTTATTCTGGCATTACTGTAGTGACATATCAGGGGAAAGTTAGTCACCTACCTTTATTCAAAAACTATTCATAAAATTATTTGCCTATGCATTGGTTTGTACGCTTTCTTCTTTTATAAAATGAAATAATACGCATAAAAATTGCATGCCAATTGAATTTATGTCTCAACGATGAACAATGCTCTCTGGATTTACCAAATGTAGTATAGCTAAAATTATTTGTTTAATACATTTACAACTCCGAATTTTAATTAATAGTCGGAGATCCGTTCCTTTCTAACTCGCCGTTTTCTTGAACCCAACATTTTTTGTTCTAAACGATTTGTTCAACTTCTTTATGCCTAATTTTCTGACGGATCCGAATCCGGAAGGCGCGTTGGCCGCATTTAATGCCTTCTGTATCAAATTTAGATTTCTTCAAAAATTGTAAGTTGACTACTGTGCAACATAATTTTTAGTTTAACCCGTTGCAACTTTTGCAATTTTTAAGCTATTTAAACAATTTTTTTATAAATTACACGCCATTTAATTTTAAGTGCAATAGTTGAATTCAATTTTTACTAAAAACAATAATGTATTATTGATATACAAAAAACTAACAATAGTTGCTTCGAGAATTTAATTTCGTATTGAAATTTTCGAGATGCGAGGAAGTTTTTTATTTGTGGATCAAT